>VDFB02085836.1:0-32314 GCA_007258455.2 Sequoia sempervirens
GGATTACCATGAGAATGGTTGTGCAAAAACATTCAAGGATGATACCATAAATCTCTTAAGTGTGTCAAGTAGACAACAAGAGACACTGAAGAGGTTCAAGACAACACCCATAAGCATAAAGCAAATAAAAACATGCCCCATGCCCCAAGTCCTCTAGCTATGCATCACGGAGAGACTTATTAGACAAGGACACTCAACGAAAATCAATATCAGTCAGCACACAAAGAAAAGATCATGGCATATCTCAAGCATTAAGTGTTTGCAATTAAAAAATTTTAAGTGTGTAAACTGATACTGAGTTCTGAGGATAAGGATCGAATGCTTGCAAGTAGGTAAGGTCACATGACCGAACTGGATAAGACCAAATTGATAAGTGTTGAAAAACACACGATGTCAGGGGTTGTGTTGAAAAACATAGTTGGGTTAGTGTTGAAAAACACCGTTTGCGAGGTGTCCTAAAGACAAGCATATCCAAGAGACCAAAGCTAACACAATGATGCCCCTAGACAAAGACAAAGACCAATTCCAAACCAAGGCAATAAGGACAAGGCATGATGGAGTAAAGGCTAGAAGTGTTGAGGGATGCATCGCGAGAAAAGGAAATAGGGATGAGAATCAAGTAGCCTATTCTAGGTTTTCACCACTTGGAAGAATTTTTTTTTTTAAGGACTTTTTATATTTTTTATATTTTATTTTGCTACAGTTGTTTCGGAGGTTTTCACCAAAACTTTTTTTCTTCTTTTTTGTTTTTTGAATTTTTTGAAATTTTTTGTTTTGTTTTTTTTTGTATTTTTCAGCATCATATTTGAATTTTTTTGGATTTTTTTGACAATATATCAATTTTTTTGGTAATTTTTTTTGTATCATATATCAATTTTTTTGGAACTTTTTTCAGGGTCATAATTATATACAAAGGATGCCCCCAGATAGACCGGGCATCAATGATAGAACTTCTTCAGGTGCAAAACATTGATAGGCTCAGGGAGCTGCTCCCCCTCTTCAGTAGATAGTAGATAGGCACCTGTGCCAAAAGCTGTTGTGATGATGTAGGGTCCAAGCCAATTAGGTTCGAATTTGCCCTTCTGTTCTCGGTTTTGTTGGTTCTTAGGATTCTCTCATAGGACAAGATCTCCTACTTGGAATTCTCTAGGGCGAACCTTTTTGTTGAAGGCTTTGGACATCCTCTTTTGATAGACGCTCATATGGTCAAATGATGCTTTACGCTTCTCATCAAGAAGTTCCAATTCTTGCAATCTCATGGCGTAATAGTCTTCATCTGTAACTAGACCTTTGAGAGAGACCCAAAGTGATGGAATCTCAACTTCTAAAGGTAACACTGCTTCAGCGTCGTATGTGAGGGAAAAAGGAGTAGCCCCAGTTGGAGTACAAATACTCGTTCTATAGGCCCACAGGGCCGGATTTATCTGTAGGTGCCAATCTCTACCATTCTTATGAACTGTTCTATGCAAATTCTTGAGAATGGTTTTGTTTGAAGCCTCTGCCTGACCATTTCCTTGTGGGAAGTAAATGGAGGACCAATGTTGCTTTATCTTGAAACTTTGGCAAAGTTCTTTAAGGTCCTTGTTTTTGAACTGACCTCCATTGTCAGTGATGATCTCAGATGGCACTCCATATCGACAAATGATATGGTTTAAAATAAATAAAGACACTGTCTTGCCTGAGGCAATAGAAAGTGGAACAACCTCTACCCATTTTGTGAAGTAGTCAGTAGCAGTGATAATGAACTTATGCCCACCTGATGAGTTGGGATGAATCTACCCAACAAGGTCAAAGGCCCATCGCTGAAATGGCCAGTGAGATATAGAAGGAATTAGCTCCCTACCTGGAGCATGTATTAGGTGTCCATGTTTCTGACATTTTTCACAAGACTTAACCATCTCTTGTAACCTAGCACATGCGCTAGTAAGGTCAATAGTACCACGCCTAGAAACCTTTAATATGGAAAGACCATTCGTACACTTATGCTCCGTGGATGTCAGCTAGTAGCAGTCGATTCCTCCTTTTCTAAGCACCTAAGAAGTGTTCCATCTAGACCCCTCCTATACAAATCACTAGAGATGAGGGAATGGCGAGAGGCGTTGCGGATAAGGTTTTTTCTTTCAGATCGGTTAAATGTATCGGGGATGATGCCATCACAAAGATATGAGTAAATAGCACCATAGTAGGAGGATTCATGATTGACAAGGGTACAAATGATATGGCTTTCAGGTGAGTCAAATATAGGATATTGTAGCTCTTCCACCAGGAATTCATATCTGGACTCATGTTCCTCTAATTGAAGAAGTGAAGCAAGGGTGGCCATAGCATCAGCTGCTTTGTTCTCAGCCCTAGGGATTTGCTGAAGGTGACAAAAGTAAAATACCGTCTCAATGAATCAACCATTTTTTTGTAAGGTACCAACTTGTCATCTTTTGTTTTGTATTGTTCATTGACTTGGTTGATGATCAGCTGAGAATCCCCATAGATATGTAGTTCTGTGATATTCCACTTTATGGCCATTTTTAGTCCATTTGTCAAAGCCTCATACTCAGCTATGTTGTTTGTGCATGGAAAAAGTAACTTGTAAGATTTAGGAATAGTATACCCATGAGGAGAAACAAACAACACACCAGCTCCAGAACCATTTTGCATGCAGGAACCATCAAAGAATAGTTCAGGATCTTCCCGGTCATGTACTACCATGCTCATCACGGAAAGTTGACTTTGGAATGATATTATATGAATAAGGGAAATTAGCTAGTTGATCGCAATAGCTTGGCCTTTGTTGCTAAGCTCAATATACTCTATATTCAAGTCGAGAAAGAATCATCATCCATTAGCAAGTCTGCGGTGAGAGCGGCTTCACAGAGCAAGTATTTGAGAGAGGGATCAATTTTGATGTAAGGGTGTGGTATGCGAGCATATAGTGTCACAATTTTGGCTCTTAAACACTACTACGGTAGCTTTTTCCAATACTAGTATAATTAACCTCATAAGAAACAAGAGTGCGACTAATATAATATATGGCCCGCTTTTCTTTTTCCCTTGTTCGTGAACTTGGCCACTGATGAAGACCGATGCTAGGCATATAAAATGAGGGGGTTTCTAAGATGGGAGGCATTAAAATGGGAGGAACCAAGTATTCTTAATTTGATCATGCTCTTTTGTCCACTCATTCAGGACATTGAACACTGCTTTGAAATTTTTTGTTGGGTTGTGCTCTACGCCAATTGTGGAAATAAACCTCCTTATGGATTGAAGGCGCCCTTGAAGACTCCTCATTTGGCTAACATTTTTGGGAGGTGGCATGTTTATAATGGCTTGAACCTTTTCAGGGTCCACTTCTATTCCTTTAGCTGAAATGATGAATAATAATTTGCCAGAAGTAACACCAAATGCACACTTTTTTGGGTTTAATCTTAGTTAAAATTGTTCCATGTGATCTAGAATCACTTCTAAATTAGCCAAATGTGTTCCTCTTCTCTTAGACTTAGCCAAGGTGTCATCCACATAATCTTCCATATTCTTATGCATCATGTCATGGAAGATGGTTGTCATAGCTCTTTGATAAGTAGCTCCTGCATTTTTCAATCCAAAGGGCATGACATTCCAACAATAAGTACCCCAAGCACATGTGAATGCAGTCTTTTCTTGATCCTCAGGAGCTATCTTGATCTGATTATACCCAGAAAAATGATCCATCAAAGAATAGATCTCATATCCCGCTGTCATGTCCACTATCATGTCTATGTTAGGAAGTGGAAAATCATCCTTTGGGCATGCTCTGTTAAGATCTCTAAAGTTTATGTAGATTCGAATGGTTTTATTAGGTTTAGAAATAGGTACAATGTTGGAAATCTAGTCAGCATAGTCTATGGCTCTAATGAATCCTGCACCAAGGAGCTTTTCTAATTCAGCTTTCACTAAAAGAGCTATATGAGGGTGCATTTTTCTCAACTTCTGTTTGACTGGTTTCACACCTGGAGCTATGGACAAATGATGCATAATGAGATTAGTGTCCAACCCTGGCATGTCTGAGTATGTCCATGCAAAGTTAATTTTCTTCTTTTGGAGGAACGCAATATAGGCTTTCTTTTCTTCAGGTGATAAAGATTTAGCCAAGTGTACAATTTTTTGAACTTCCTCTGTGTCCAAATTAACAGCTTCTGTAGGTTCAACCAATACTGATGATCTATCCTAGAAATAGCTTGGGAGACTATCAAGTACCTCATCCATAGGTGCCTCTGGGAGGTTTTCACCTTTGGATACGTCTTTTATTTTTACTTTTTTTGTTTCTAACACCGCCACATAGTGGTTTTCGCCATCAAAACTCTTATTCTTTTTTCTTTTCTTTTTATCGTGTGACTAAGGTACTTGATGTCAGGTTCTGTCATACTGGTAGCTGGCTCATTGGTGGAAGAGACTACAAGTTCAATGGCATTTAGATAGCAGGTGATCTCATAGTCATTGTGAAATGTCAAGAGTTGAGGCTCTTGGTACCGTTGAGACCAATCAATAAGGTTGGGGTGAACAAGGGATAGGTTGATGACCAGTTCAAGGTTAAGGATATAGGTGGTGTCATCTCTAGTGACTGTAGAATTGGAATCTGTCAAGTTTCCCTCTAAAGTGTCTAATTCAAAATTTATCCTAGCAAGTGAAGAATCGTCTACTAATGCAACATGTGGGTTCCAATCTTCTAATCTAACACATGACTCGTCAGTTACATCAGGTTGAGAATTATAAGTATGGACAACATCCATATCCAAGTCAATTGTTGCATCTGAGAGTGAATCCCATTCAAACTCATGAGAGTCTATTTTTGAATTATTGTTGGAGCCTCGTGATGTAGAAGCCTCAAGATTTGGAAGAGGCTCCTTTCCTCTAGCAAATTGCTCAATCACAAAATTATCTAAATTATCACCATCCATTGCAGCTGGAATGGAGACACTATCCATAGTTAATTTTGCATTCATATAGTCACTATCTATTGCAAATGAGATAGGAGGACTATCAATTATTAAATCTCTTGAATCTTCCCAAAGGAGATTTGTTGAAGGTACCCAATCATCTGTTATGTCTTGTTGATTGGTCAAATCTAGTACATATTATGTGTCATCTTTACTATCCCGCCTATCAGAAATGGGGACAATGCATTTATTGTTGTTCATAAAGCCTAGGCCAACCGGTTTCTTAGACTTACGTGCAAAAAGATCATGATTGAGTGGTTCGGCTCTAGCATCTAACCTATGACTAAGAGGGCCATATCCTGGATAACCCATCTTCTTGACAAAAGTATATCCTCTCCCATAGGACTTAGGAGAGGGGGAGAAATTTTCATTGTGCTGGTATTTATCCTCTTTGTATATCCAATCTCGAATAGCTACTTCCTCTTTTTCATCTTGTATTGGTACTGAGGATTCAACAAACTTGTCAAATAGTGTCATTGCTAAAGATGATGGTTTCATCTCCTGTGAAGGCTTTCCATATGTCCGAGGGGAAACAGGCATCTTTGCAAAAGAGTCAAGTTGATACCCCCCATGCCAAGGTCTCTTGACTTAAATTTGTTGTTTTGACAGGTCACGCTAAAGTTGTTTCATAATCCTCTTAACAGGTTAGAGGGACATGAACATTAGAATTGAGTTAATTGATAAGGTGTTATCCACAGTATGCAAAATTTTGTTCCGTGGGGAACTTAACACACACCTTTGATTGGTAAGGTAGATAGCCTTTGCACATATCATGAATCCATGGTCTACCAGGTAAAATGTTGTATGCAAGGGGTCGGTATCAACAATTTGGAAATGAATATCTTTTCAAGAAAATCGGCTTGAGGAAGGACGACCAACCCCATTGGATGCGCCTCATCATAGGCCTTTATGGTGATCTTCTTTCTAGTGTTGATCACTTGCTCTGAATAGCCCAAAGTGTTTAACAAATTCAAAGTACAGATATTTAACCCAACATCCCCATCAATCAACACGCACCTAACACGAGTTTTATGAATCATGACTTCAATGTGAAGGGCAAGATTGTGTGGATGGCTTAGGGATTTTTCATCATCTTCAGAGAAAGAAAGGTAATGTGGGCTAGTAATGTGATTCACCATGCCTTGGAATTGGTCTATATCAATGTTGTTGGGGACATTTTCTATGCACAAAGCATCCTCAAGGATCTGCTTATGCCTAGGGGACAACTCTAGAAGCTCTAAGATTGAGATATGTGTTGGAGTTTTCTATAACTGATCTACAAGATTGTAGTTTGGTTTGAGAGCAGTGGCAGACTTTATAGTGACATTCTTGGATGCCACTTGCTTGGATTTGTTGGATGGACCTGAACTAGGCCCTTTGAGAATAATAGGAGCTTGACTCCTGGTAATAGCATTAAGGGCTTGGGAAGATAACCTAGAATGAGGACCTCTCAGCACCACAACAGGTTGGTTGTCAAAAATAGGGGGAGAGTCATAACCATGCGGGTCCTTACTCCTTATCATATTAACACTTGGCTCCACAACTTCAAGCATGTTTATCACATTTTATGCCGCTGTATAGGTGTAGTTGATTGCAGCTTTGCCATTCTGTGATTTAGAGGTTTCCCCCTTGTCATAATTAGGCAAAGGTTCCTTAAAAGCCTTATGATCAGCATTGGTATTTAGGCCATCAACTTGAAGCTTTCCACTTTCTATAAAATCTTGGAAGATATGTTTTAATCTCCAACAGTTTTCAATAGTATGGCCAGGGCCATTATGAAATTTACAGAATGCCTTGTCATCCCACCAATGTGGCTTAGGATGGAATGTGAAATTTTGCGGATCTGAGGGGATGTGCCAAAGTTGTTAGCAATGAGAGTTTTGAGAATATCCTCATATGAGTCACCCAATTTGGTAAATTATTAAACCCACGGTTTTTGAGCCTCTCGATATCTTGGTTTACTTTCTTGTTGTGGAGGTGCAAAGCTTCATTGCTTGCATCCTTGAATCAGTAAGAACACTTTGATCTCTTGATTGGGAAAAATCCACAACTCCATCATTGACAACTTGTTTGTTTTTGTTCCAATTGTTGTTCTTCCCTTTATCCTTATTGTTGTGTTGACCATTGTTGGTATTATTGTTATGTCTGGTCAAAATGCCTTGTTCTTTTAGAACATCCTCAATGCGGCATGCGGTTTCAATCATGGTATCAAAGGAAGTGAAGACTATCTTTTTGATCTCATGTCTCATTTCAGGCACCAAATTACTAACAAGTATGTCAATCTTTTCATCCTCATGGATCATCCTAGGATACCGAGAGCATTGTCTCCTCTACCTTTGCAAGAAGGTAACAAAGGGTTCCCCACGATTTTGTTTCAAGTTGCATAGGTCAACATAGTATAGAATCTTGGCCAGTTATATCACGGTGTTGAGCGAATCTATGAACAAGTTAAAAGTCGGTGATATTGGTAAACCATTGCTTGCCCTTTAAGACTCCTTGGGAACAACCTCATCAAATAGGAGTCATCCTGATGTAATTCAAAGCTCATAGTATAGAACTGACGCACATGGTCGTGTGGATCACCACTGCCATCATATTTATCGTATTGTGGGAATTCCACCCTCTTTGGAAAATCTTTCATACTCACACTCTTGTCAAATGGATTAGGACAAATTGAGTCTAGTGAGAATGAGCTCTTAGGTTGCATCATTTTCTCCATCATTTGCTTCATTTGGCGGATTTCTTCCTCTTGAGAGGGAGTTTGCTTTTGTATTTTGTTGTCCACATCAAAATTATAAGGGACTCTGGCACCCTTGTTGATTAGACTTTCCAAGAACTTATCTTTGTTTTGTTCCAAATACCTCTCCACATACTGTTGGAAGATAGGTTCTTGTTGTATTCGCATGAAGTCTTGAGTATCAAAATCATAATGTGAGCTACCACCTCCATGTTGGGAACCGGGATGTACATGTTGGGAGTGTGGTCTTGAATTTCTGAGAGGAGTTTGCCTCCTATAGTGAGCATACTGAGAGGCCCTTCTTCCTCTAGGACTAGGAGATCTAGAAGGGGTCCTTGACCACCTTCTACTTCTTGGTGTTCTGGAAGGGGTGGAGGGAGGAGAATTATGTCCACTGTTAGCACCCCTTGTATTGTATTGTTTGTTTAATTGGTGGGCTAACTGCCTATCTTGCTCCTCTTGGGCGAGTTTCCTTTGTACTTCCAATAAAGCTTGGCTCTCTTCCTCAAGTTGTCTAAACTTTTCTTGCTTTGCAGCTTGTTCATCTAGAAAGGCTTTCTTTTCGCGTTCAATTCTTCTAAGCCTGTCACTTGTGAACCTTGAGGTATGTTGAAGTGGTGAGCTTGGTCTAGATTGTTTGAACAAGTCATTGGTATACGTTGTATTGACATGAGCATCACAAGGTTCATTGTCTTGGTCTTCATATTGTGACCATTTTTCTTGTTGAGCTCGTCTCTTATACCTTTCATCCCATTGATGGGCATCCAAATATCTTGTATTAATGAGGGGTGAACTAGGTTGATCATCATGAGAAGAATTTCCAAATATCATGTTGTTTATGTGTTGTTCATAGATATCATCAAGATTTTGATCCATGGCTTCCCTCTCCCGCCGAGTGACAGTATAACTCATATCCATACCTGAGTGGGAAGGTGCTGAGGGGGTACTCAAGTCACTAAAATGGCTCTTTGGGTCAAAATAGGTTTTAGACTGACTCCTAGGTGACTGGTCAAATATTGGTTCCTTTTCCTTTCTCTTTTGACGAGTCTGAACTAGGGGTAGTTGGTTAAAGACTATCTGAGGTCGCTTTCCTTGGCTCACTTGATATCTTGTTGTGACTGACATGAAAGGGAAAGTTCAAGTAAACAAAAAATTCTAAGAAACGTCAATACCATACTAGGATAGTAAAAGTATTCTCTTGTCTGAGAGAGATGGTGAAATAGAACTGTTGCAAATAGGTGCAAACCAACACTGCCACAGAGGTGCTCAATTCTTGGGTGAACACCCTAGCACATATGGATCAGGAGGATGACTTACACAAAGTGTACTGAGTTTGAATTATATGAAAATGGGTGGACAAGGAGACTACTAGCACTCTCCAAGTGTGTTATCAAAGAGTCTAAAAATTTATCTATTTGACAGGAACAATTCCTAATTTGCCAATCTCAAGCAAAATCGCTTATGAGATCAAGGATCACTAATTCAAAGGTCAAGGACACATAAACCCTAAATACAGAACAGGTCTCTAAAACTGGGACAAGTCACCTAATCGAAGAACTCAGTATTTCAGTTTGTTGTTTGTTTTCAAAGATCAAGCAAGTATATCCACAAATTTTGATCAAGCACATAGGTTTCAATCAGACAAGTTGTGATACAAAGAGTAGTCGATAACAGATCTATCAGGACAAAGCAACTTGATAGTGTCGAGTCTTGTTTGAAGATGTTCAGACAATGTTTAAGACTCAAAACAAACACATGGCCTCCTACCAAAGAAAATGGTGAGAAGTCAAACCTTTGCTACATTGCTTATCGCATCGATGCACCTCACCGCGGTAGGTGTCACCCCCTAGAGAGCTGTTTTTGTGTTTCCAAGGACTCAACAGTGTACATTCAAAGGTTACCCTTGTAGCAGGGGCCAGTGTCGCAACTGCCTCCAAACGTCCAAGTGTATGCCTATGATGGGAATCTGTGTATGATCAACATACAGAGAGATTCTTCCCCCTCCTTGCGCAAAGATTATGACTCCTTTCGGAGGTGAACTAGGTAGGCAACTAACTAAGAGGGTTTTACTTGGCTGCGTTCACAATAACCTTTGGTGCCTACGATCACAGAGCTTGGGACTCGCGGCCACACCAACACACGAAAATCCACACACCCCATAGCGGGGCTCGGGCCGGCGCCATTTCCGGTGCAATAAGCGAGCACATGATGATAGGTCCAAGTCATGGAAAAAGAAGTTACCTATAGTCGCGGTGTTTGAGCTCCAACAAGATGTTCTTTAATATAGTGAGGTGGAATCCGCCGTGATAGGTGTGCTGCTCGCGTTAGTTCGGAGGTTCAACTTCTGGCAGGCCCTCTAAAGGTGACACTGGACATGGCTCGGATTCGGGTTTCTGATTTTCTGATTCTCCCAAAAGAAGAAGAGCATACTTCTCTAGCCCGTCTCTTTACCCAAACACACTAAACAACCTTAATCACCGAGCTAGTTTCACTTCACCAAATCCACACGCTTTTGGGTTTCTGATTCTCTCAATAAGAGAAGAGCATAATCCCCTGACGAGTGAAAGTGCTAAAGATTCACTACCTTGCTCCACTCCCTAAGAGTTCGTCATATGAGTAAGATCATTAGGAGCCTGGATTTGTCCATGGTCATCACCCCCATGTAACAAAGAGCCAAATTCCCTACTCACTATCGAAACTCCTAAGAATTTTAACGAAGCCCTAATTAGACTACGTGAATTGAAAAGCAGGAAAACAAACACAATATTTTTTTTTAAATAGGATATTTGACAAGCGTGTTTGTTTTCAAGTCTTTGTCACGCGTCCTGCAATCAAACCGTTAGTGTGTTTCAAGTTCTCTGACTGGCGTCCTGCAGAAACTGTTATGCTCTGGAAAAAAAATTTAAAAGAACTAGAATTAAAAAATCTAATTTAATCTAGTCAAAATTTAATCTAAAAGGAATTAGTTAACAAAACTAAAATTAAACTAAATTAATCTAATACTAAACTAAAAATTTAAAAACAAAACTAATCTAAATTAATAAAATTAAAAAAAATCTAATCTAAATTAAAAAAATCTAATCTAAATTAATAATTCTAATTTAAATTAATAAAGTTAAAAAATCTAAAGTAAAAAAATCTAATTTAAATTAACAAAGTTAAAGAATCTACTTTAAATTAAAAAAATCTAATTTGAATTTTAGAAACTAAAAAAATATCTAATTTAAAAATCTAAATTAAAGTCTAAACCAAACTAACTAAAAATTAAACTAAATTAAGATTAAAAACTAAATTAAAATTAAAACTAAACTAAATTAAAAAATAAAAATTAAAAACTAAATTAAAACATGCATAAAAATCTTCAAATTTTATTTCTGAAAAATCTGTTTATAATGAGTAGATAAAAACAGAAACCCAGAAATTTTTTGAAGCAAAAAATAAAACCCATAAATCGTTTTTTGATCCAGCAAGCAAGAGATAAAAAAATAATTTTTTCCAAACATTTAGCGGTGCGAAGAAATGGCCCAGCGGCGGTTTTGTATGACTATTTTCTTGGATCTGTGAAAGAAATCAAAAACTGAAGATACTGATTGGTTGACCTGGCTACAAAGGCACAGAAATGCGTTTTTCACACTTGAAATTTGGTGGAAGGTGGTTAATGAATCAAAACTAAAGAAATGAAATTAAAAACTAAAACTAAAAACGAAATTAAAAACTAAACTAAAAACTAAATTAAAAACGAAATTTAAAAACTAAATTAAATTAAAAACTAAAAATTAAAAACGGTGGGCGCCAAAATGTATAACTGAAAATATGTTATACTTCTGTGAATCCTTACATGCAAGGATACTCAATAATGAGTCCTTGCAAATTGATTCACAGCTCTCTATCCAAGAAGAGCAGGGATTGATATTGTGGCCCTCAGATTAACCCTGTTACCCCTGCAAATACAATCTCGGAACGAGAGATTCAATGAGGAGAAGCAAGAATGCCAATCTCCATGAATCCTGTTCTTGCAATGCAACAATGAAAACTAATCTAAATGGCTGTAAAATGTAATAAACCAAACTAATTTATTGAAATGAAACTTAATCTACATGCAATGTCATAAATGAATTATTTTGCAAATTAATCTACTATGAAGATTAAGCTAAAATGTAATATTAAACTATATGCTCTAAAAATAAGATGCTTATATAACCAAACTAATGTAATCTCAAATGATAAAATTCAAATTTGTAGCATAAGTCTGATGTAAAAATTCGTGATTCTTGAAATGAGAATGAGAGGGCTCATTTTATAGGCAAAAGTGGAATTGAAGGCAAATTCAGAAGCAATGTGGGATAAATAGAAAAATAGAAACAAATCTTGATTGTAATTCTTTTTTTAGTTTATTTCCCTTTTAACTGATTTGTTTCCCTTTTTTTTTTTTCATCACAGGATATTCTTGAGAGGATATTTCATTTATTTTATTTAATTTAAGATGATAATATCTCTTTTAATAAAATAAAATAAGATTATATAATTTAGAAATGAATATTAATAAAATAAAATAAAATTATTTAATTAAAAATAGATTTAATTAAATAGCATCATTTTATTTAAGTAATATTAACTTCAATTAAATAACATTATTTTATTTATTAAAAGGGATTTATTTCTTTTGATTAAATAAAATTAATGAAGCATTCAAACCTTAGGGAAAATTGAAATATTTGAAATAGTTATGAATTGATTAAGAAATTTGATTTGAAAATGCGACAATCATTGATTTAGAAAGTTGATGTTGACAAATTAAATAAATGGGGCCCAAAGTCTAGTGACCATTTTAGGTTGCATACAGTATTGAGACATTTCATTGGAAATTTTGTTGTAGTTTATTTAGATGACATCCTTGTGTTTAGTAGGTCTAAAGAAAAACATTTCAAGCACCTTGACATGGTACTAAGGAGGTTACAAGAGGAGAAGTTGCTGATCAACATGGAAAAGTGTGAATTCATGAAGGAAGAACTAGTCTACCTTGGTTTTGTCATCTCCAAGGGAAGTTTGAAGATGGATCCTTCAAAGGTGGATGCTATTCTTACTTGGCCAACACCAAAATCCATGGGATATGTGAGAAGCTTCCATGGACTTGAAATTTTTTATAAAAAGTTCATCAAGAACTTTAGCCAGATTTGTGCACCAATCTTGGACACCATCAAAGGAGGTAACAAAGGTAAGTTTTCTTGGACCAATGAGGCTGATAAAGGGTTTGAATATCTGAAAATGAGAGTAGCGCAATAGCCTATACTTGTGCTCCCTGATTTTGATAAATATTTTACCATTGAGTGTGATGCTAGCAATCAAGCTATAAGGGCTGTTTTGAGCCAAGAAGGCAGACCGGTTGCATTTTACAGTGAGAGGCTGAATGAAGAAAAGAGGAAGTATTCTTCCTATGATTTGGAATTGTATGCTATGGTCCAAGCCCTCAAAAAGTGGAGGCACTACGTGTTACCTAAATAATTTGTTGTTTATACTGATAATCATGCCTTGAGTTTTTTGAATGCACAAGACAAACTCAGTCATAGGTACATGGAGTGGGTAGAGTCTTTGCAAGCCTATACTTTCACAATAAAGCATAAGAAGGGCCAAGAAAATAAGGTGGAAGATGCTCTTAGTAGAAGGGAACTTATAGTGCAAGAGATCCAACTCCAAAGCATGGGGGTCGAAGCATTGAAGGATATGTATCATGAAGATTCAGATTTCAAAGAGGTATACAATGTTTGTGAGCAAAATTTGAATTCTTTTCATGGTGAATTCTCTGACTTTTTATTGCAGAATGGTTTTCTCTTCAAAGCAAGCCAATTGTGTTTGCGTAAATGCTCAATGATGGAGAATATCATAAAGGAGAAACATAGTGGGAATCTTCGAGGTCACTTTGGCCTTGACAAGACCTTGGAACAAGTTAGGAGATTTTACTATTGGCCAAAGTTGCAGGTGGATGTGAGAAGGTATGTGGAGGGCTACACAATATGTCAAAGTGAAAAGGAAACTTCATCAAATGCAAGACTCTATCAGCCACTGCCCATTCCCAATAGGCCTTGGGAGTGTGTAAGTATGGACTTTGTCTTGGGGTTGCCTAGAACCCAAAGAGGTTTTGATAGTATCTTTGTTGTAGTTGATAGATTTAGTAATATGGCACATTTTCTTCCTTGAAAATTCACCAATGATGCATCTCATATAGCAGGTCTCTTCTTTAAGGAGGTTGTTAGGATACATGGACTACCTTTAAGCATTGTTTCTGACAGGGATTATAAATTCATTGGTCACTTTTGGAGGACCTTGTGGAAGAAACTCAAGGAAAACATCTGTCCTTTAGTTCAGCATACCATCCACAAACGGATGGACAAACTGAAGTGGTGAATACATCATTAGGAAACCTCTTAAGATGCCTTACCAAGGAGCATGGACAAGCTTGGGATCTGATTTTACCTCACGCTGAATTTGCATATAATGACTCCATGAATAGGAGCATTGGTAGAAGCCCTTTTGAAGTAGTCTATGGCATGCACCCTAGAGGGGTCTATGAACTAAGAGATCTACAAGGAGTTGCTAAGAGAAGTGCTCAAGGTCAGGACTTTGCTGTTACAATCAGGGATATTCAACAACAAGTGAAGGAAACCCTTCAAAAGAATGTTGAGAAGTATAAGGAAAAGGCATATTTAAAGAAGAGGAATGTCCAATTCAAGGTTGGAGACTTGGTGATGGCACACTTGAAGAAGGAGAGACTTCCAAAAGGAAAGTATACCAAACTCATGATGAAGAAGATAGGACCTTGCAAGGTGGTCCACAAGTTTGGCCAAAATGCTTATGAAATAGAGCTACCTCCTGGGGTGGCAATCTCTCCTATCTTCAACATTTCTGACTTGTATCCTTTCAAAGCTTTTGTGAATGCAGGTGATGGATTAGGTACAATAGAAATGGAGGATGAAGATTGGGTGAAGGAACTACCCCCCACCAACCTATGACTCTTGAATGCATCCTAGACACCAAGGAGAAAAAGAAGACTAGAAGGAAGTTTTACAAGGAATACCTGGTCAAATAGAAAGGTCTACTTGAAGAGGATGCAACATGGATGTCAGAAAATGATATTAAACATGGAAAATATCAAAGAGGACTTGAGATCTTTTTCTTGCTTGGGAGTATGGTGTAGGAGCACCCATGGGTCTAAGGGACCTAGAATAATTTGTCATGTTTTGTTTCTTGGCTTATGTATGGAATAAGGTCTTATGGACCATTTCAATGCTTTTTAGTAGGTCTTCTAGGTTTTTGGTTGAGTTTTTGGTCTTGGTGACCAACTTCTTTGTACAACAAGGTCTCCATCCTCCTTTGTAAGTCTAGTGCATCTTGGTAAAATAAGGAAAAAGGATGCCTTGATGTATCTAGACACCTGAGGGGAGTCACCTTACTTTTTGAAAAGGTTTTAAATGCCTTTGACACATTTTGGAAGGCTCTTTGTGGTCGAGTTGGTAGAAGTTGCTCACATTGCCTTAACTAGGCAATTAAAAGTCAAAGCATGAGATTAGTTGTTTTCCAACGTCTCTCTTTTCAAAAGACAGTTACAAGAAGTTTGAGGGAGTTTTTAAGACTTAAAATATGCCTCTCTTGGTTGGGCCAAGGTTGATGTTGATGTTTTGAAGAAGTTTCAATTAGAAGTTTGTTGTTTTTCCTATGTTTTTGTGAAGAATTTACTGATCCCGTACTTGGTACGGACTGCATGTTCACTTTCATGCTCCAAGCCCATAATAGTTGGATAGGTAATTGAATAAGATTTTATTTGGAATTGGAGTGGTGAGATTTCATTGAGTATCAAGGGAGATATTCCAATTTCTCTATTGGGTGGTTTGAAAACCCTTAAAATCAGGGTTTTGGGTGAAAAATGTATATTTCTTCCATTCCCACGTTGTAAAATTGCTAAATCTCAGTGGGATGGGAGATATAAGGCTGTACTATAATTTCCTCAATTTTTTGGAGAATGAAAGGCTCATTGTTGGAAGTTGTGCATGAATTTTGGCTTGACATCTCTATGTGGCAAGCATAATTGACAAACAAAAAAAATGAGTTTTTTCTTGATTTTGAAGAATCTGTTTAAGATTCACTTAAGAATGGTGGAAATAGGTGTGGAGAACCTATAGGAGTTTGAATTATAGCTTTGGGGTAAAGGGGAGAGCCTAGATAGTCAAGACCTAGGTGTAGGTATGTGAATTAGGCCTTTTGGAGCAGTGGTAGAAAGGGCCATTGTCAGTGATGTTTTGATAGTCAAGAGGAAGGGTTTTGGAACCTTGTAGGGTCCATATTAGGGGTCTGAATCCATAGGTTTGGTGTATTAACAGTCTTCCTTGTGTTTTTTATTCTGATTGTAGTACCGGGCAAGGGCTGCAAGCCTTAAGAGAGAGTGAGGTCTAAGTCACCATAGTGATGGGTGTTTTTTGAAACCTAAATGCTAGAGGGTTGTTATTTAACCTTGTTTTGACTTAATGAGACATGATCCAAATGTTTTCAAGCTTTGTGAGTGGTCTAAGTTGTGAAAACTATGTGTGTGGGGTTGATCTCTTAAAGAATAGTGGAGTTTAGGACTCATGAGAGTATTTGAGAGAAGCATTGAATAGTGGAGTGACTTTGCCATTTGTGATTGTGAGTTTTCCTTCCCTGCCACTATGCATCATTTCTAAAGCTTATGCAGGCTATTTCCATGGTGTTTGTGGTGGTGGCAGGAGTATTTAAGGTTTGTAAGTATCTTATGCAATAAAACCTCCTTTGTAGGGCTTGATTTGTGCATAGAATAAGCTTAGTCAATAAACATGATGTGAGTAATGTCTTGGAAGTCAGATGAAATTATTGAGGTGTTAATGGTTGATTGTAGTATCTTGGTCTTGAGGAACTAGTTGGTAAAAGTGAAAATTTGGTGAGTTGTTTAAGGAATTGAAAGATTCAGATCTCTTTATCAGGTTTGATGGTTGGATGGGTGAGTATTATGAAGCCTTTTGAGCAAATTGGTGATTAACCACAAGATGATAATCAAGATTCTATTGTAGCATGAGTTTGTAACCTGTAAATAGACTACTACAATCAAAATATAATGAGTACAGTGCTTGATAATGGACTGATAATAGTGAGGTATGGTTTAGTTGATTTGTTGCCTTGGTGAATAAATGAAAGGATGAATTGTTCAAGTGTCAATAATCAAGTTTATGTTGTTTTTATGGTGGTTGAGAATGATATGAATCTAATTGATTAAGTAAATTTTTTATTTAATATGGTTTTTGCTTTGAATGGGTCAATTGGAATACTGATTAGTGGAATGATGAATGATGGGCTATGGAATGCCTAAGATAATTTGAGTGGATTTTGGTTGAATGAAAAGTATATTTATGATGAAATTATATTTGATCTTCTCCTAATTCTATTTGGGATTGAAATCCCTTGAATAAATGATGTTGATGGTGTTTGTTGGATGCTCTGCATTAGATGTACCCTGATGATTGAGTGTTTATATGATGCTCTACATCACTAACTACCTTGTCTATACTATTTATTACTATTATGGTTTCATAGATTTTTCCAAGCATCCATAGTTTGTCGTGCTGGCACACCTTTGCAAGCACATGCCTCCATGTGAAGTAATTGCATCATGCTACTTATGTTGACTTTCTAAACAACTATATTGTACAGTTGAAATTTTGTCATCTATCAACATCTAGTTATTAGTTATGGAATTTGAAGTAATGCAATGTAACCAACAATATGAATATAAACTACACAAATATATTAAGTAGAATTCATTAGTTAAGTTATCTTTATTCTATTACCTCCGTGTACGTTTGAGTGAATCCATTGGCACTAGGAGGTGTTTTCTTGAAACTGCCAATATTAGCCTGTTCAACATCCAAAATCAAATGTATTAAAATACCTTTCGTAAAACAATGCTATTAATATGTAATAAATTTATAATTGTTTACTAGTTACATACCCCACTGATAGGTGTACTGCAAAAATAAGTAGGTGGAGGACCGATGTATCCAGTCTCAACACTATGACCTTGCAATTTTATTAAAATAATAAAACTAAATTAGGTAGTGCATTTTAGAATCATAATTTAATAAATTAAATTCAATGAACATGCTGAATTTTACCTAACTATCAATGCCATATGCACGATGCAAAATGTCAGCCATCCTCTCCATCCTCGTAGCAACATACGGATCCTATGTAGTAGCATACAGATCCTACGTAGCAGCATACAAATCCTGTGTAGCAGCATACGAATCCTGCGTAGCAGCCTCTTGAGTGCTGGTGGGGTCATATGAACAAGTCACCCCACAAGATTGAAACACATGGGTTCGAAGGCCACCACCCGAATACTCCCCTGGATGGCGCTGTACAATAGGGCTAGTATGATGGATGACACTCTAGGTCAAAGTGTTGATCATCTACAATGTCTCTACATCGGCACTCTCCTTCGCAACAACAGGCATAACAATGTCCTCATGAGGCGGCCTAGCGAGAGGTCATCTCCCTTGCCGCGTAGGATTCAGCTGTGCATCGGGCCTATCCTAAGCCGACCCCCGACCTCTCCCCTGGAACTCCCTCATGTCAAAATAATTTGTGATTTGGTTCAATACAAACTCATTGTATAGTTTCCTAAGAAAATATTGGGGGACTTCACAATTGTTGCACGATGGGTAATCAAAGACCAAGTACCACCTATCATAAAAACGGTTCCTAATCTCTTGGTGGTGGCACCAATGAATAGGAAACCTCTTCGCATTGAGGCTAAGATTTTGATTTGTTCTAGGGTCAGTGAATAAAGAGCACAAATCACCTTTAGTATTTTTTAAATATTTTACTTGTTTATATGATAGTTTATCTGCATAATATGCCCTAGCTTCCTGCCTCCTATCTTTCCATCTCGTTATTTGTTGGGTTATTGAATCTACATTTTTCAACATCTCTTTCATTGAATTTGCTAGTGTCATTCTTTTTGCAGTTGAAGCATTTGGATCACTCAACCTACTAATAAGATCCTCAATTTGTTTTTGTTGTTTTCAATTTCACTCCTCAAATTTTGTTGAGTGCGAGGAGGGTGTTGAGTGATTGGTGGGGGAGGTTGATTTTGTTGAGGAGGATTTGATTGTTCTTGTTGTTGATGATTTTTAGGATTTGCAGGATTATTTGCATCTCCTACAAATTAAAAAAAAAATCAAATATAACGTAAAACAAACAAAATCAACTTGAAACTAAGAAATTTGAAACAAATAGCAAAAAATACTTACCTCTTGCACCTTTTTGTCATCGCAACGCCATCTTTGCAAACGAAAAGCAACTATTGTTGATGAATTTTGTAGAATGCCTCCTCCTAGAACACGAGCATGAAAATGAGGGTTTTTGGCCACGGGCAGAGCAGAAAAATAGAGAAGAGAAATGAATGGCTTTCACTTTTTATTTTTGCTTTTAAAATGCCATAACACGAGTGCGTTATAATGTGCTCATGTTATGTATTTTGAAGTTGGCCACAAAAGTGTAACGAAACTTCATGCACCTGCCGAAAAACAACAAACTAACAACAAAAACAAAAACCTGCCAAAGGGAGCAGGCATAGCTAACCCCCAAACCCCTACTTAGATATTTTTTTCCATTCCTCCATGAGGAATTTGAAAAAATATTTCTTGGCCTAACTGAAGCTTGAATCCATAGTAGGTTCATGCTTCTTTATCTCCTCTTGTAACACAAATTCTAGTGTAGCGATGAAGTGATGGATCACCTTAATAGTGAAGCAGGTGAGACGATTCAACTTCCTTTCTAGTGGGTTCACCCAATCTAGCAAAGCATTGTATCCATTAGTAGTATCATGGGAAATATGGCTAGCATCCTCCTTCCCCTCATAATGGGGAGATGAGTCTAGGGTGGAGTCCTCCATAATCATTTTGTTGAGCTTAGGGAAGTGACTAGGGACATCAATGTTATCTTCCGCGTCCTCTTCAATCTTCTCATTATTGTTATCTTGTTTGGTTTCTTGTTTAGAATTGCTTGAAATTTCATCAATTATAACCGATGACCTTTGTTTATTGACTAGATTATTAGATATTTTGACACTAGCCAGTTCCAAACCATCTTTAGGTTCATAGGCAATCATGGTATCCTCATCACTAGTAACATTAGTATTAACATCCCCTTCCTCATTTTTTGATTTAGCTTCTTCCACATAGGAGATAGAGTTTTTATTTATTATAACTAGTTTTTTCTTCACAACTTTTTTACCAACCTTTTTTTATGGAAGTATTCTTTAACTCACACAACCCCATTGTTGCACATCCCTGATTCTACACAAAATTATTGTTTCTCTTCTTCTTTTTACCTAGAGGTTTAGAGTTGGTATTAGGAGTGGGTTAGGTAGAAATTAGATTAAGCTTATGCTTGGAACCTAGTTTAGAAAAATTAGAGGGGTTTTGAGGGGTTTCAATGAGGGGATTAAGCTCAGGCTCCTCATCCATAAGGGTCACACAAATAGGTTTTTGGGGGTAGGGTGTAATATGAAAGTGGTAGAGCCTTAGTATAAGCCCTTGTTGTAGAGGGATAGAGGGTTTATCTATATTTTTAGTGGAGAGCTTGACAACCTCTTTAATTGAAAGTTCAAGAGATGAAAGGAAGAAAAAAGGAAAGCTAATAAGCATGTTATGCCTGAAGTAGTTAAGAAAAGGCATGTGGTAGTAGTAGAAACACTTATACTTACCCTCTAAAATTACATATTTCATAATCAGAAGATGCACCTAGTCCCAAGGCATCAAAATTTTTCTCCTATTATACCCCACATGCATCTTGATGGGTTGTTCATTTTATTTAAAAAATTGATTCATGCTATCCACATCCTGAACTTTGGTGCGATTCTTCAACTTTTGGCCATTGAATGAGAGGCCAATCGCCTTAGCAATAACCTCCTCGTTAACTTCAAAGGAGATACCTCCCAATTTAACTTGGCGATTGCACTAGATATTTACAAACTAGATTGACAAGTTCTCATCATGGGAATTGAGACTTTCCATAAGAGAAGCCAAACCACCCTAAATGTAGATGTCCCACACAAGGGCATATATGAAAAAATCCTTACAAGAGCCTAGCTAAGTTCTAACCCTATCCCCAAGAATGTTTTGAGGAAAAAAAAAGCTGAATTCCATGACTAATATGACAGTATAGAGAAGAGATAATAAAGGGTTTGAGATTACCAAGAGTATAATAGCCATCAATGATACCCAAAATGAATAAATAAAATGACAACCCTTCCCAAGAATTGGAGTATGAAGTGACAATTATTTTGCTCAGAGTAAATGTGATGATATCCTCCCACATGCCAACAATCATTTCCAAAGGCCCAAAGTTGAAGGAGAATAACTTGAGATGGTTCAAGGATGTTGTGAGAAGAGTTTTGGTAATAATAATCTTGTAAACCATAATTATGATGTAATTATTTATCTTTTGATTTAGATGATGAGTTATCTTTTTTCTCTCCACCAACTCAAAATATTAATAGTTTTAATGAAGATAGGAAATGGAGCCTCGTGCAAACCAGGTGTCAACATGCATGTTTCTTTTCTTTTGCAAGAGATCACAATCCATCTAAACAAATATTACAAGTAGGGTTCAACCCAAAGAGTCCACTTGTACATAGCAATATTTAAAAACCCATTCAACCTCATCTTACCTAGCATGATGGTAAGAGTAAGCATTATATTACTAACTTTAATAAAACCATAAACACACATAATTTTGAATACTTATTTTTTGATCTTCAAAGATCAAACCTTTAACATTTATAGGAATAACATAATAGTTTCTCCAACATTTGGTAGAGACCCAAGGTATCCCAAAGTTAGCCAAAGCATCAATAACCTTATTTCCTTCTATGAAGATATGATAATTTTTTTTCCCTTCAAAATTAGTGAGGATGTTTTAGATTCCACAATAATATCATTAACAACCCAAATAACAAAACATTTATCTTTAATAAAATCTATCATAGATTTAGAGTATCCTTCCACATGGATATTTTTTATCCCTATAGGTAAAGAGAATTTGATACCACTTATCATTTCCCTTGCTTCAACCATCATTGAAGATTGCATACCTATACCCCCAACATAACTAGCTATGACATTTCCTTTAGAATATCTTATAATACCCCCTATACTAGTAGGGATAGGAATTCATTTTATAGCCCCATCAAAATTGAGTTTATACCTATTTCCTAAAGGAGGCAACCATTTAGTGTCCAATCTTGTGAAGACTTTAGAGTTATCAAAAGAATTCAAGTTTATCTGTAGATTCCAATTATAAGCTATATTGATCTCCTTAGTAGTGGGGGATCCGCTCAGACGTTTCCAACAAAAAAGGGACAAATTCTTAGTTAGAAGCTTGAAGTAGACACTAGAAACCTCCTTGGGGGTATTTTACTCATTGAAAAATATCCTATTATTCATTTCCTTCTAGATGCATTGGTAGATGAAGAGGGGGACTTGTTGCCAGATTTCCCAAGTTAAGGGGTGAGAATAAGGACATAACAAATTCTCCACAAATATTTTGACATTCTTATTCATGGTCCAGGAAACACCCAATTTTTGAAGAGAACCCCAAATGATCTTAGTAGCAAAGGGGCAATAAAGTAACATGTGAGGCATATATTCTTCATCCAACTCAAGCATAAAGTGCATCTATTAGGGATTTGGAATCCCCGTTTCCTTAGGTTATCTTGGGTGAGGATCCTATTGTGGGCAGTTGTCTACCAAAAGAAATTTATCTTTTGGAATTAGGTGTCTGTTTAAGATTTTCTTCCAAAACTTACCACAAGAACCCTACAACAAAAACATACTATACATTGATTTGGCAGTTAAGTTACCTTTGCTTTCCCTAGCCCATAAGAAGTCATCTTCTTTCTGGGACATGGGAATTCTAGTTAGGGAGAGATTTTCTTGAAGAGACCTCACCAATTGACTTAACCCTTGAATATTGTGGCAACATCTCTCCAAGATTTTCTACTTTTGTGAGCCTTGCCAACCTAAGTAGTCCTCAACATACTTACCAAAGTATTAGGGGTAGGTCCCTAAAGATCCTTGAACTCAAACTAGTTGAGAGGAATCCCAAATAACTAGGAATCATCCTAAACTTTTATTATGCAACCATTCCCTAGTTTCCATCTCAAACCACCCTGTAACAACTGTTTTAATTTGATAACATTGTTCCAAATTAAGGAACCATAGGGGTGTCTAGTGGTGTAAAGGCTCCTAGTCAAGGGGATATTATTGAGGTACTTGGCATTCAAAATAGTACACTAGTATTTCTTGTTTCTCAAAAGATCCTAGCCAATTTTTGCAAAAAGTTCTTTATTAATAGCTTGAATTTTTCTAATAAAAATCCCACCACTATATTTGGGAAGACAAACAGTATGCCAACTTAGTAAATCCAAAATTTTCTTCTTCTTAGTACCAAACCATAAAATTTTTCTTTGAATTCTTTCCAATTTATCAACTATGTATTTAGGAAGTTTGAAAAGGGATAAGAAGTAAACTAGAATCCCTTGAAGAGTAGTAGATATGAGTTGTAGCTTACCTGCATGACTCAATATGGACCCTTTCCACCTAGCAAGTTTTCTTTGCAATCTCTACAACACTGAATTCCAAAAAATTGGGGGTGAATCCCTTAACACTTAGAGGAAGACCAAGATACACAACTAGGAGAAGGGAACTATCACAACCAAGAATCGAAGTCACCTTATTTTGAAGGGTTTGGGAGGTGTTAAAGAAGTAAATCATGCTTTTAATGTATTTTATACATTGTACAGAGCTAGAAGCATAGTTGTTGAGGCAAAATTTCCATTTCTTGGCTTCAACAACCAAGGATTTCCTAAAGAGGATGGTGTCATCAATTTTTTTTTGGATAGTTGAGGGGTCGAAAGAGGTAGTAGGTTTGATTCCCTTGATAACACCTTCATGGATAAGTTTAGAAATTTTTTGGATTAAAACATCAACAACCATAATGAATAGATATGGAGATAGGGGTTCACCTTATTTGATCCCTTTACCAGCACTGAAGAATCCTCTAGGTGCACCATTAACAAGAAAAAAGTACTTAAATGTGGAGCTACATTCATTGATGAGGTTTAAAACAGATTGATTGAAACCAAACTTAGCAAGGACTTTTAGAAGAAACTACCGATAAACCTTGTCATAGGCTTTTGAAATGTCAAGTTTAAAGGCCATACCTACATTGTTATTCCTATCCATAGAATGAAGGATTTCATTAGTGGATATGACAACATCAAGAATTTGATGGCTAGGGACAAATTTTTTTTGACATAGGCTTATCATTTTCTCTAGTAGGGGCTTCAATCTACTAACAAGGATTTTGGAGAAAATTTTATACATGGTATTATTGTCACATAAAACTACACCCTACTAAACAAGAGTTTAGTGTTCTAATGAAACGATGGAAACAACCTCAAGGTTGTGGGACCTTGCATGAATGAGGTTGGATCTCTAGAGAAGGCTGACTTCATCTTCTAAACTAAGTGAAAATGTGTTGGTCTAACCCAACACATGAAACCTATCACTACCCTAATCTAACAAATAACAGAGGAAAAGGGGATAAAAGGAAAACATGAAAATGAAAGCAGGTGATGCACCAAAGTAGAAATGTGTCTCTTCCTGCTTCTAAACAACATAATACATAAAAAAAATAGCTAAAACATACACTTAGCCATGAAGGTAAGATGATTTTACTCAAGCATGTAAGAGATGCAATGATAATAGCTGAATTTTATTAACATAAAAGTATAGAAGCAATACTTACAATGGAAGAATGTAAAGAATGTAGTGTTTGCAATAGAAAAACCCTAGAGAAGCTAGAGGAAGAAGAAACCTAAAAATGAATACAAGTGTTGCTTTTATAGATCAAACATAACTCAGATGCATACATTCAGACTGAACCCCTAACCAGGGTTAGAAATGAAGCCTGTGGCATGAAGGAATGGAGCCCTCTGTGAAAATCGTGACTAGGGCATGGATCAAAATGTAAAGTCAAAAAGAGATAATGAATGAGCATGGGAACCCATACCCGTTGTGAAAATTGTGTGAAGAAGAGCCTAGAGAGAGAAAAACTAGCATGCCATCCCCCTGCTGTGAATATTTCCTAGAAAATCCATCCAAAATCCTCCATGAAATCTATGATTTGGTTAAGGG
This sequence comes from Sequoia sempervirens, assembly GCA_007258455.2. Lineage (NCBI taxonomy): Eukaryota > Viridiplantae > Streptophyta > Pinopsida > Cupressales > Cupressaceae > Sequoia > Sequoia sempervirens. The sequence continues at coordinate 24,969 of VDFB02085836.1, forward strand.
ATTGTCATAAATAGTGAAGTAGCAATAATGAATGGGAATGGGAACTTGAAAAATCACTCGAAGAAGTCATGAAAAGCAATAAAATTTGTCCTTGAACCCTAAAAAACATGCCTGATAGCTGGGAGTTGTTGTGCACTAATGGCGCCATTGAACAAAAACACGCCATCTGTGGATCGTCAAGGTGTCGAGCCCAAAAATTCACCTTTACAAGCCTTGGAATTAAATGGTGTCGAGCCCCAAAAATTCATCTTTAGACATCAACGATCAAGCGGTCAGAGGTTGAGAGTAGGACTTACAACGTGACATATGCTTAGAAGAAACGAGGAGCAAGGAATCGTGAAGGAGAAAGGAAGCATTCAGAGTCAAACCTTAGATCATCAGAGGTCGAAGGTTGGGAAGAAGGCTTACCTCTGAAATTTGAAGGTAAGGAGGAAGCCATACCCCCGAAGCCTGATGTATTCAAATCTTATCCAAATTCTTGGATCAAGACATTGGTGGGAAGAAGAGATGGAAGGAAAAGGGTGAAAGTAAAATGAATTCAGAGCCCAAACCTTGAACCATTAGAGGTTGGAGGTTAGACCGAAGGCTTACACCTTGTGAAGTAAATAATGTAAGAGGTAAGATGTAAGCACAAAGGCCGACACCCGAAGGCCGATAGGAGAAAGGAATAAAGGAAGAGGAAAGGGAAGAGGGAAGAGGGAGGACCGAAGGCTGAATGAAGAAAGGTAAAAATGGAAGAGGAGAGGGATTAGTAAGGGGTAAAGGGTAAGGCCAAAGGCTGACACCCACAATACTTAGAAGAAAAAGGGAAAGGAAGGGAGTGATGGAGAAGGCATGAAGGAAGCAGGTAAGATCTACAATCTGAAAACCCAAAATTCTAGGACTTAGCCAATTTTAGGAACACTTCAAAGGAAACACATGCAAGATGACCTATGGAAGATCACTTAGGTTAGATATTAGTGATGGCTCATCAAAATGGGGGCATGAAATGATTTTTTTTTGGTGATTTCTATGGGATGATTTCTTGCTAATCATGGAGTCTAAAGGCCTTATCAATCCATTGGGCATGGGGTCATATGAGGGTAAAACTTCAGTAGTTGGGCCTTCTCAGCACAAAAAAAAAAATATGTAGTTTCACTTAGAGGAAAGCATGGAAATTAGGAACATACATTCCCTTAAGGAGAATTTAGGGTGTACAAAGCACTTCATGAAAAGAAAAATATTTACACTGTGTACATGAGATTGACTGGAAAAAGAGGAACACCATAGGAATTTACCTCTGTCAAAAATAGATTGTCTAAAAGAGCCTATCCCTTTCAAGCTAAAAATGTGATCATTCATATACAACCATTGAAGTAAACCACTTGAATGCAAAGAGATAGATAATGCATTATCTTGGTGAAGAATCACCTCATTGTAGACCTTGTCATTGGAAGGTAGCCATATGATGCAAGTGTTAAACTCCTTTGATAGTGGTACCTCAGGAGAACAAATAGTAGCATGGGGAAGATTTTCTAAAAATAGATCAACATCAAAAGGAAAACCTTGTAGAAATGAAAAAGAAATATCCTTACATAGGGGAGAGCCACTACTATAGTAATTGGCCCTCTCAAAAATATGCTTCTCAAAATATTCCCCCTCAAGTTACTCTTCATTTCTTTACACGACAAGGCTACTCTTGATCTCATAGAAATTTTTCCTCTCCATTTGATGGCTACTTATAACAACCTTAGGCTTATAGCCTAAAATATCTACCATATACCTTTGATTTTCTATGAGGTTGAGAATAGGGATGTTCTCTTCAAAGTTGCAGAATATGCTCATACCAAAATCCTCCTCTTTAATAGGTGAATCAAAATGAGAAGCATTTCCCAACACATCTAGAAAGCAACCAAGAACCTCCTCCACATGAGTAGTAGGTTTATGAATAGCACACTCATCCCCTTGATTATGCAAGGTAAAATTCACATTTACAAGACTAGAAGTGTAGGGTTCAAAATTATGATCCTTTGAAAGTGGCTTGCTGATTTTATCTAGATTCCCTTATTTTTTGGGCTGCAAAGCCAATTGGAGGAGTCAGATGCTCCCTTTCAAATACATCCTTTGGTTGATTTTTCTCTTTTAAAGCTTCTTGTAGTAGATCCCTTTGAGGTGGTATAGACAAGGCCTCCAACATGGTGACATTCAGGTTAGCCTTCTTCATTTGATCAACTATATTGAAAGGGGACTGACTAACCTTAGGTGAAGCATTTGGAACAACCAAATCCAACTTTGCTAATTGGGCGACTTGAGGTTGCTCCACCATCCTATTGCTCTTACTAGTAGGTTGATATGATTGTAGAATTGCTGTTCTACCTATTTCTCCAAAAACTACAACATTTTGAGATGGTTGGGAAGATGATTCTTGGCCCATTGTGTGTGAAGAAAAATTATCCATTTCTCTCCCTTTTAATCTGGTATCTCGAGCTATCTGATTCACACCACAAAAGTCCTCTTGATTGCAGTTAACAAATGTATAGTCTCCTTGCAAGTGACTATGCTTTCCAATAGCTGTTTGGTTTGCATTAAATTGTTTCCCTAATGTGGAGGTCTCATTCCAAACCACCAAAGCTTTTTCAAACTCACCACTTTGACAAGAATTTTGGTTATGAGGTTGATTGCATGGATAAAACTAGTCATGTTCTGGAGCTATATTTTTTTGAACTAGAACCAAGGCCTTTGAAGTGCTAGTAGTCGCTAGATTTGCACCATTCATGGGCTTAGCATAATTCCATAATTGATCCTTCCCTTGATGAGGCTGCCTATTTTTTTGGTAATTTTTACTTTGAGGCTGATAAGTTATATTATTTTGAGCTTGATTCCTCTTTTCTATTGCTAACTCATTATTCAACCTTTGGATCATGTTTCTCATTTCTTGTACCTCCTTTGGAGATGTGGTTGGAATAGCTGGTTGAGAAATTGCAACAACTAGACTACGAACCACTAGGATAGAAGCCACCATTGGTTGTTGGGGAAGCTATGGAAATAAAGGCGTCAGTGGCCTAGGAGCTATTTTACCAACTTGTATCAAGCAATTTTCTGCCCTTATGGCTATGTCGTATGCATTTGGCAAGGTAAGTCCTCCCATAGAATAAATCATAACATTAATGTCACTATTAAGGGCCCTTAAGAAATATAGAAAATCATGCTCAAGAGAAGGATTCACCAAGACAAGGCTTCACCAAGACAAGGATTCATGGGGTGCTCTTTGAATAGTGGTTAGTTGTTCTACCAGGGAAAAATGGTCAGTTTTATCATCAAAATGCTTGCATAACTTGTCACCCAACTCACCCCAATTGTGAATGGAGTTAGGTGGTAGACCTCTATACCACTGTAATGCTTTACCTTTTAGTGAAGTGTCAAGTAATCTAATAGCCACGTTGTCTTCTATTACATCATGTATAGAGCATATATTTGACACATCTAAGATGTGCTCTTCTGGGGTTGTGGATGTATCACTAGTGAAATGGGGAATACCTTTGAGGGAACTGACCGATATATCATCTTTTTGGGTTAGAATCAAGGGGCTTCCACTAGTAAAAGATACAAAAGGTTTATTTCTAGGTACAACCATATGGAATAAATTTCAATTTGTATGGATAGTGGGTGTTCTAGCTTGAAATAATCTACCCATAGGTGGCCTAGATAGGGCTCTAGGAGAAGGACTTACCATTTCTTCTTACAAGCGACCAAAATTGTCTATTTATTCTTCTAGAAGTAGAAAATGAGAGCTGGATGTATTGGAAATTACCTCTAGAAGATGCTCTTGTTTGGATTCTTGGCATGAATGCGCAGGTTTGTTCTTGAACCAAGAGTTCTAGGTAGCAGCAGGGTCACCAATTTGTATTTAAAGTCCTCCCTTGACAACATAGTCGCTAGGTACTTGTTTGAGAGCCTCTTAAGGATGGAATGTTGAGAGAAGAACCACTCTCTTAACAAAATGAAATGAAATATCTTTCTTGTCCCACTAGGCATGCCATAGGATTGTTGTCACATAAAACTGCACCCTACTCAACAAGAGTGCAGTGTTCTAATGACACAATGGAAACAACCTCGAGGTTGCGGGACCTTGCACAAATTGAGAAGGCTGGCCTTCTCCAGAGATTCAACCTTATTCATGCAAGGTCCCACAACCTCGATGTTACTTCCATTGTGTCATTAGAACACTAAAATCTTGTTCAATAGGGTGCAATTTTATGTGACAACAAGTATTACATAAACTTATAGGCCTAAAATTACCCATTGTTTGAGGGTCAACATTTTTAGGAATTGTAGTGTAGAAAAATGTATCCCTTTACATTTTCACACTTGTTTGGGTCCTCCTTGTTAAAATATGGTTTATTTATTCCTTAATTGGTCCTATTTTGCATCCACAAGCCTAGTTAAATTCATTTTTCTGAGGATAATCTTGACACTTAACAAATGGAAAATCATAATTTAATGTTTGTGGTTATGTGTTCCATATCTAGGGATTTGGGACTCATACACCCCTTTGGGTGTATGGGTCCCACCTAGGTCTCGAGACCTGATTTTAAATGCTACATTGAACACAACACTTCTTGAAATTTGTGTCCTAGGTTTAAGCCATTGGGACTCATACGCCCAACCTAGCTTATGAGTCCTCACTTAACTTGGACCTATTTTAATTCAAATTCTTGGTGGGATTTTATTATCCTAGATTTGATGTTGGCTTGTAGTTTTTTTATTTTGGGAAATTAAGAATAAACAAGTATAAATACAAGGTTATTTCACATGATTTCTCCTACCAAGTTTTCAAGTCATCTAAGATTTTAAAGAGAGAATTCCTAAGGAAAGTTTATGAGATTAAGAGCCTTTAGGAGCATAATACAAGGTTATTTCACATGATTTCTCCTACAAGTTTATTATCCTGGATTTGATGTTGGCTTGTAGTTTTTTTATTTTGGGAAATTAAGAATAAACAAGTATAAATACAAGGTTATTTCACATGATTTCTCCTACCAAGTTTTCAAGTCATCTAAGATTTTAAAGAGAGAATTCCTAAGGAAAGTTTATGAGATTAAGAGCCTTTAGGAGCATTCAAGAGTTGAGTATCAAGTATTTTGATGCATCAATTCAAGATTCAAGCATCATGTGTGTTTGTGAGCTAACATGTTGATGTAGCATTTATGATCCAAGTTCAAGAATTCAAATCCATATCAAGTTTCATGATCAATATCTACATCCATTGAAGCCAATTCATACAAGTTGCAGATCTACACTCCAAGGATTCAATAAGCTTTGGTGAGTTGTTACATTAATTTTTTCATTCATCATTCCTTCATGTTATTTCAATTCACTTCAAAGTTTAATTATTCAAATGGGGTATGACTAAGGTAGACCCCGATCCTTTAACAAAAAAAAATTATTTTCTCTCCTATGATGTGTATTTTGTAGATTTAGGTGAACATGACTCATTTGCCCAACTTGGTGATTTAGTCCCTGATATAACCTTTCAACAATATTCGAGAGTGTTGGATCTGGGTTTAGAAGATTTAGAAAGATCCTAAAAAATACTATAGCAAGAATCATACACCCAACTTGGTGAATTAGTCCCATTATAGTTTTTGATCACCATTTAATAGATCCTGATCAACTCTCAGAGAATCCTAGATCATGCATTGAAAACCATAGAGTGTGACTAAATCACCTAACCTGGTGTATCAATCCTGGTGCAATTTGAAACAATAATTTCTAAGGCTTACAAACCATGATTTGGCCTCTCCTCTCCTCCAGGTACTTTTTTGTTTCATTCTATTTATCAATTTGATTTCATTCTTCAAGTTTCTAGGGTTTTGTGTATTAGTGCTTGCATTTATCCTTTGAAACTTCATTTAATGATGAACCCCCATCCAATCACACAAGGAAACTCCTAGTCCCTTTCCTCAATCAAGTCATTTGGTTGAGGAATCTAGGTTCCTAATGAACTAAAGTGCTAAATAGGTCCCAAAGTTCCATCTCCTAAAAGTTTGCCACCTATTTCCCTTATGTGTTCATTTGAGTGAACTTGACCTTTGGACCCTTGAATTTCTGAAATGGAGAAAATTGTAGTCTTATATCTTGCATTGAATTTGCATTAGATTTGCATTAGTTGAATTTCATTTAGGACTTCTAAATATTGCATTAGTGAAAAGTGTATATAGGTTGCATTTTTGTATTTTGCATCATTTAATTTCACTGAAATTGTGTAATTGCAAACAATCAATTTAGTATAAAACCTAGACACATTAAAATCAACTTAGAATTTGTTGAATATAGTTTAAAAACCCTAATTGAAACTCATTCTCCCACTTGGGTGATTTAGTCTATGTACATGTCTTTTTTCTAGATTTTTGGGTATTTTGTGCTCTTTGTTTTTCACTATTTGAACCTTCCAAAAACCCTAATTGGGACTCATTTTCCAAAATAGGAATATTAGTCCCTGATTAGGCCTGAATCTATATTTTACAACATTAAAATCTTGTCATCTGTGCTTTTGGTTACTGCGTTTAGGTTACTATTTCAATTTATAGAATTATTGTCATTGATAGTCTTTACATAGTTGGTTTCATCTCAAGTGCATTCGTAAACATACTAATTGGAATGAAAGGATATCATGTCTCTTTTTTTCATTGAAAAACTTATTTTAGTAGTGAAAATCATCTATTTTTTTAGATAATTGTTTGCATCTCCAAGCATTGCATAAGTTGGATAGATTACTTTTCACGAATTTTAGTATCTTTATTTTCCAAATTTGTAAAGAAAAATATCATCAACAAGCATGTTGTTCATTCTTCCAATATATTTCCTAGTTATGAGATTCTCTTAGTACAAGAGAGTGAAAACATTGACACATTCTTTAATTCCACAACCCCTCATATCTCTCCTATTTGAAGGAATGATGTAGATGCAAGCATAGAAAATCATGATAATCATAGTTTCTCTTCTCCCAATACCTCTCTTACTTGTGATGAAGATATTTTTGTGTTAGAAGATACACCCATTGAGAATCATGACAATGTTGAAAAATCCTCTTCAATAAACTCCCCTACATTGGAAGATATTATGGCACAAAAGAATGAAATCATAGACACATTTCTAAACATCACCTTACCTAGTCTCCATTCATCTCATTCTTGTGATAATTTTTAAGTGAAAGAGGAGGAAATGATAGATAAACATGACAATCACATTTTTTCTTCTCCTAATATCTCTCCTATTTGTGAAGATAGTTTGGTGTTAGAAGATAAACTCATTGAGAGTCATGAGAGTCTTGTTTCTCCCTCTCCTAATGCTTCTCTTGCTTGGAA
>VDFB02085837.1:0-11566 GCA_007258455.2 Sequoia sempervirens
TTTTATAGTAGGTAGCATCTGCAATATTGAGTTTATACAACTTACCTTATGTCATAAACTATAGGTTAAAAAAGATGTCATGTTTTCAAGCCTCCTATTTGTTTTAAAACATTCATCACTATACACTCTTTGTTGTAAGTTAAAATAATAGCAACTTTTCAATACATTTTTATTGTTTAAAAAATGTAGGTTTCAAAACACAAAGTGTTTTACAACCTACAACCCACATAGTGTTTTGCAACCCTATACAAGTAACAACCCAATACCATAAATACATATAATTGATTCCAATTGTTACTCACTTATCACCTGAATTTCTTTTGTTTGGTGTATCCCCCACTTGCAACTCCTCTCCATGGTCTCCACTCTTTACCTTTGAACAACAAAAATGTAAAAAATCACAACACATAGTGTTCTCTAACTTGTAATTAATTTGTGCAATTTCATTTTTTACACTATACAATCGAAAAACAATAATTATTAGGATTTAGATCGCATATTTACTCATGCTAGCCTGCAAATCCTATAGACTATACAACCACTCTACACCAGTCAATGATGGTTTGCCTCAGAATACAATACACCAGAAACTAAAATTGATAAATAAAATTCTTGCCTAACTCCACTGACACAACACCACAAAACACGAGAAACATTGGCCTAATGGCATTGTTTACTCGATGTCTTTGTCATAGAAAAGTTCCATCCCATTAGCTAATTCGTTATTTCAACCAATGGTAAATTTAATAAATCCGCCTTGGAAAAATATATAAAATCTTGGAAAATCTTTCATTTTTGTGAAAAAAATATTAATTAATATTGGTGAAACTTTTTTTTTGAAAAAATATTAATTATATTGGTGATTTTTTAAATAGTAGAAATATGTATAATATTTGGACGAATCTTGATAAAAAATTGGCAAGTGCAGTAATTACCATGGCAAATTGTTCCTTTAAAAAAAAAAAAAATCCTAAGAAAATGTAAGGGTCTAATGGTAACAATGATTGATAGTTCAAAGTTTAAAGTGTAGTGTGCTTGTCTATGATTCCTTAATATTTTAAATCAACCTTAAAAAAAAATTCACCATCATTGATTTTATTTATAATCTAATAGTTTGGTTTCAATTTCAAGTCCCATGGGCATTAGAGCTCTATAAGGTAAATTTTGTGCAATGAAATTTAACCCCAATCATTAGATTATAAATAAATCTAATGGTGGTGATTAAAAATTGGTGATATGGTCTTAAGGTAACCAACACTTATATAATATTACTAGAAAATTAATATATTTTCTATATAACTTATAAAATTTAGATGAATTTGATCTAATTAGATATTGAATATTGTGACTAACTTTTGAATTTAAAATTTTAATAAAAATAAATAAATTGATGATTTAACTAGAATTGAAATAAAGTTTTATAAAAATGTGACATCCACGTTGCGTTCCATGATGTCTTTTTCTATGCTATAATGTAGGGAGAATAGCCGCGTCAGCAAATTAAACGTAGATCTCACTTCTCTTTAATTCATTGGACAAACCAAATAAAACGGAGATTTTCTGCACCGTTCCTTTTGTCGGTGAAAGATCAATGGTAGACGTGCGCTGTGGAATACCCAGGTCGGAATTAGATCGTTCATCAAACGAAATATCCTGCACTATCCTACTCAGTTACTACGTACGTTCTAAGACAAATGTAAAGTTGTGATAGATTCAAGTTTCAAATTTACTATTAACGACTTTGCGGAGCCCACCCGAGGTACACAATACGATCGATCAGTCTTCATCACCTCTTAACTCGGTGCTTTCATAACCCTAACTTTTCTCTCCAATCTCTCCCTGTGCTTGTCGTAATGCCCTCCAATAAACAAATGCTGAGTCATAAATTTATGGGCTGTACATTGTCTATGATCACCTACATAATGAGCAACCTGTGAGAAATATGAGCATATTTATAGTCTTTAATAATTGTGCAATTCTCACAGAGTTTTGTTTGTCTATGGAGATTGGAAGAGGTGAGATTATAGAAGACGGGCAGAGGAAGGAAAGGATGGGGAAAGCGAAGTACAAGAGAGGTGGGAGGGTGAAAATGGCTCCGAGGGGTTGTGTAGCAGTTTATGTGGGCGAGGAAGAGCAGAAGGAGCGTTTCATCATTCCCATACATCATCTGCATCATCCATTATTTGCAGAGCTTTTGGAAGCAGCAGAGGCGGCCTTTGGATTCAACCACCAGGGTCCTATCAAAATTCCTTGCCATGTGGAACATTTCAAGAAACTTCAAAGGATGATTCGCCAAGGTCATGCAAACCCCTCTTATTTCATAGTTTTCATTCAAAAGTGACATTTTAATTGCAGAAACTTGTTTGAATGTATGTCAAAAATGGTCTGAGAAGGACGATATGTTCACACCAGCCTCAACAAGAATATTTATATGTATTAGTTGTAAAATATTTAGTAATAAGTGTGTTTTGATAGTTGATACCATATATTATATTAAATGCAGACGTTAATGGAGCCAAACATTTTGTGCACATTTGGCTTGGCATGCCAATTTTGTGTCCATATATTAATCCTGCAGTTGAGGATAGGATTAGTGTAATGCTATTGTTAATTTTTGTTCAATGAAAGTGTATCAAGTTGTTTTTTATCTAAGGTTGTTTGTTTGTTTTTTCTTTTAAATCAAAAGTTTAGAAAGTCTATTTTTTCCATATTTTATTAAGTAATTATTCTGGTGGTTTTTTAGGTTAGTTTTCTTTGCTTGCAATTCAACAATAGGCAATTTGGTTGGGTGTTCAAGATTTTGGTTGTGCGGGATTAATTATAGATCTATTAAATTATCTTTAATAAAAGTGATGAAGTGAAATTAGATGGTTGGGTGTTCAAGATTTTGGATGTGAGGGATTACATACATACATTACTTACTTATATACTTATTTATATACATACTTACATACGTGCATACATACGCACATACATACATACATACATACATACATACCCACATACATACATATATACATACATACGTACGTACATACATACATATTTACTTAATTATTTACTTACATACTTACATACTTACATACATACTTACATACTTACTTACTTACTTACTTACTTTCATACATGCATAATTACATACATACTTACTTACATACATACATGCATGCATGCATGCATGCATACATACATACATACATACATACATACATACATACATACATACATACTTACTTATTCTTACTTACTTACTTACATATTTACATACATACATACATACATACATACATACATACATACTTATTTACTTAATTACTAACTTACATACATACATACATATACCTACTTACATACCTACATACATTCTTACTAACATACATACTTATATGATTACTTACTTACTTAATCACTTACATACTTACATGCTTACTTATTTACATATATACTTACTTACATACTTACATACTTACTTACTTACTCACATACTTACTTACTTACTTACTTACTTACTTACTTACTTACTTACTTACTTACATACATCCATACATACATACTTACTTACTTACATCCATACATACATACATACTTACTTACTTAATTACTTACTTACATGCATATATAGGTTAGATTTTTAAATGGTTTGAATGGTTTGAAATATAATGCTTAAGATTATTCATTATGGAGAGTGATTATACATGTCTAGTATGATTTTAATGTTCACTTACAAAATAGGATTGTTTTCATTACGGATAGTGATCAAAATATGATTACTTTTTATCTCCTATGTATTTAAGGATTTTATTTTGTATAAGAAGGAAACATAAAACTTTGGTAAAACCTATGCATTTAATGCCTTATCCACATGCCTTAATTGAGACAAAAAGGAATTTTATGTTTTTTTACAAGTGTTGAGTTTCTCAACTTTTTCATTTGAACCCTATCATCTAAAGAAATGTGAATTTCACTACATCTAGGCCAATCATTTATTATAAGAATCAATTTTTTAACTAAGGGAAAAGGGCAAATAAACTAGTTGAAAACTAATAGTCCCTCTTCATTCACATTGCAAAGTAAAATCATGTCAAGAACAAATTTAGCCTTCAAACCATCATTGGGATATGATATTATATCACTAATATTGTTATAACTATAATACAACCATCAAAAAGCATTGTCTTCTTTCCCAATACTCATTTTATGTAGTGAAGGGTGTATGCAAACCATAAAAGGTTGTATGTTTTATTTATTCTCAAACCCATACAATCTTTAAAAATATAAAGTGCTTCCCATTATGATTCAATAAGATAAATAGATTCACCACAAATTATTTAAGTATGGATAATTTTCAAGAATTCATCCCTTATAATAATGGATGAGTAATGAAAAAAAGGTACTAAGATTACCCATAAATGGTTTTATTTCCTTACTACCACCATGAAAAAATGCTCCATATATTCATAGAGGATACTTAGAATCATATAATTTCTTATGTTTTATTTTAAAATAATTTTCACCTTCCAATATTCATGTGTAAAGGATTTTAGAAGGTTTGTAAGAGATCTATAATATTTTTCTAGAGGATGGTACTTGATAAAAATACTCTATGATTCATATGCATCCACATAAGTAAATTTAATATGTGAATATTACAAGATAGAACTCCTAAGATTCAAACTCTAAGGTAAAATAACACTTTTATAACATTACATTTGTTGCCATAGTGAAAACGTTATCACGGGTAAGGGGAAATAAGAGAAGTTTTTGTAGATTGACCAAGTATCTAGATGAATGTTCAAATAGAAAATTTATGAGTGCCATGGATTGTAAAAATATTTCCATTAAATTTTGATATTTTTTATCACAACACTTTTAAAAGACACCATTGGAATTTTATAGCCTAGAGGGATTGAAATTTCTAGGAAATCAAATGAAACCTATAGTAGCATCTACTATCCCACTTGAACATTTTGGAATTATTGGTTCAATTCCATGAGGTGTATATTGTAATAAAGAACTATTGAGACCCTAAAACTAAAACAAACTATTGCTTTTTGTAACATCTCATTTTCTATAATTGTGAGAAAAAATCCATGAGTTAGGGAAATTTGGAGACACTTTTTTTATTGAGTCAATTCCTATATATATATATATATATATATATATGTATATATGTATATATATGTATTTATATATATGTATATATATATATGTATATGTATATGAAAGATTGATATGTGACATAACTTTTGAGTATGCTCTCATCAAAGTTTGATAACTTTTTTACTCTTAAGGATTTTAAGGGACATCATTAGGTAAATGTAGAGCTTGTAAGGATCATGATGCCTAGATAATGGAAAATCTCCTCTACTAGCATATAAAATACCATCTAGATGTTTTAACACCATATTGGTCCCATGAGGTGAAAATCACAAGTTCACTCTCAAGACCATAAATTGAAGCAAACTAATGGATTTTACAATATTGCATTCCATTACAAGAAAAAACATCATGTGTTGAGGAATTTGAGAAAAGCTTTTATAGATTGATTAAATGACCAACTATTTACTTATATAAAATATTTGTAGGTTCCATGGATTACAAGAACATTCCTACCAAGATTTGATAGTTTTTTTCTTTTAGGGCTCTTAGTATACATCCCATTAAGACCAATGTAGTTGGGTAGGATTGGTATGCAAAGGGAATTAAATAATACCTCTAGTAGAGTATAACAAAACACATACATTTTGGTGTTATTATTTTAGAACAACAAAATTTAGATTGCAATATAAAACTCTCAACACCATAATAATGAAGTAAACTAACACTTTTTTGTAATATTACATTTATGGCCAACCATAAAGAGTTGAGCAAAATTAAGAGAGTATTTTATAGATTGGCCCATTACCTAGCTATATATTTAAATGAAGAGAATTATACACACCAAAGGTTGTAAGAACACTTACATAAAAATTTAATAATTTTTTTCTCTTTAGAATCTTAAGGGACATAATTACACTAGTGTATCTTAGAAAAGGATAAATATTCCTAGTTAATGAAATAAGGATTTCAATAGCATAGACAAGCTTACATAAATGTGTTTAAACTATTGGTTTGATATAATGAGGTATAAATCATAATATAACACTCTCAAGACCCCAAGAATAGAGTAAACTATTTTTTTGTACATTATGTTTGTTACACCATGAGAAAAATGCTAGGAGTTGGGGAAAATGAGAGATAATTTTATGGATTAACCTAATGACTAAATATATATTTAGATAGAAAATCCATAGATTTCATATATTATAAAAAAAATTCCTATCAAAGTTTTATAATTTTCTACGCTCAAGGCTCTTAAGAGATATCATTGGATTGATGTGACCTAGAAGGATTGGATGCTTAGAAGAAAAAGAGGCCTCTAATACATCTGCTAGCCTAGTTAGACATGTTGGAATTATCCATTTCATTCCATAAGGTGTGAATTTAAAAATAACACTCTTAAGACCCTAATACTAAACTAAACAAATACCTTTTATATTATTGTACTTTTTTCCAAAGCAAGTAAACCACCAATTTTTTGTGGAAAATGAGAGATGATTTTGTAGAGTTACATAATGCCTAGTTGTATGTTTAGATGGATCATTTGTACCTACCACATATTAAAGTGTGATTGTTTTTTCTCTTAGGGATCTTAAAGAAACTATAGTAAATTCTCCAATATATGTGGTAATCAATTTTCCTCAATTTATATATGATTTTGATGTCTTACAAATTTGATACAGTTCTGTCACCTCCTAAAAACGGGATTCTTTATTGCGTGAGATAATCTCTATCGAGAACTATATTAACAGACTTCTCACCAACAAGAAGTGATGCGTACTACAATATAATGGTACAAAATTGGGTGATGCGGATCAACATCTTAAGATAATTTTTGTAAACTCTACCACCACCCGTGATCAATCTATAATTCATTCTTCATTTTGTTACTGTCGAAATGTGTATAGGAGCTATTGCCATTCTTTTTATCATTTTATTTATTTAGTGAGATTGAAATTATATATTCCACATGGCATACATAGAAATTGTTAGAAAAGATAAATAAATATCTTTTTATAGGAGTGTAGACCATTTGAATTGCTAACATAATCTTCATTTTATGGCTTTTACATGATACATGATCATTCTCCAACATTTTAAGAATATACGGAAGCTTAAATGAGCTTATCGAAATTTTATGTGCCGGGGAAATATTTCCAACAGGCCTATATCTAATTTGTAAACCTACTGGAAGGTCCTGAGTGCCAGCGCATTTGCAATATGCTGTAGCCAAGAAAAACATATGGATCAGCGACTCACGAATAAATTGAAAATATTGTTTAATTCTGTAAATATTATGAAGGCCCATTCTTAAGTTCTGAACGTAAAAAGATTGACCAAACCAAAACACCACCATAAAGAGAAGGGAACTAATGAGAAACATTAAATGAGAAAAACGCACCAAACATGTGGTGCGGCGCTTACTGATTCCTTCTGAATTTAATTGCTCATGAATGAGATATCTCTGACTTGGCTGATAATTTCTGAAAGCAATTAGTGATCTACCTCTAATCTATCCTTTGTACCTGGTGGGTTGCTTTTGTGAAGGAGTTCGGCTGCCTCCTTCGTTTGTTCTTATAGAGCATTTTCCTTTGTTATGTTTTTCCTCATTTTGTTTTTTGTTCTAAAATCATACTGCGCCCTGCTTAAAATTTCGCCGCATGTGGATCAATGATGGTATAAAGTGGATGATTCCGGTTACCTTGCAAATGGGTTTCACCCTATCGCTGATTTTCTTTGGTTTCCACGCCGCGGCAGCATGGCCGGCGGAGCGCAGGCTGGCACCTGCGGGTGGCATGTCCCCACCCATTGTCGGGTAGTGTTTTTGCACCGTCTCGGGCTCAATGTATTTATCTAGGGGTGAGACATCTGAGGCATCTCCCGATATGGATTTTCAGGTGGCGTTTGGTTTGAAGTCTCCAAACCAATGGATGAAGGTTTTTGATAATAATTTATTTGCTCTAGATACAGGGCTTGTTGGTGCAGGTTCGTCTAATGGTTCAAGGATCAAGAAGATTAACGGCTGTCTCGAGCATTGCTAGGAGAGGCCTAAATTGGTGATCCCGCTTGAGATGATTGCCAAAGATGTTGAATATTATTCTAACCACTCCTTATATTGAAATTTTTTGGGGATGAGGGTTTCACTGTAGTTTTTGGAATCTTGGGCCTAGAGGACTTGGGCACCAGAGGGAGAAATGGAGATCATGCTACTGGCTAATAGTTACTTTATGGTTACCTTTAATTGCATGGCTAATCGCAATAGGGTCTTTGAGGGAAGCCCTTATTTCCATAACTAGGTGGGGTTGTTTATCAAACCATGGCATGTTGGCTTTATCCCTTTGGAGGAGATTCCAAATCATGTTTTGGTGTGGGTTCGTTTGCTTCAGTTTCTGGTGGAATGTTGTTGGGAGGATACTTTGCACTTGTTGGCTTCACTGCTTGGAAAACCAGTTGGGTCTTCGATGCAAACCTTGGGTAAAAAGGTAATGACCTTTTCCCGCATTTGTGTTGAAATTGATTTTAGTAATCCTTTGCTCGATGCTGTGGATATGTGTGCAGGATCTTTCTCTTGGGTGCAACAGTTGGATTACAAGACTCTTCCTTTCCGTTGTCGTTTATGTCATGAGTACGGTCATTTACAGTGTAGATGTCCAAGATCTAAGCCTGTGGAGTCTTAGCTTGCCCAACCTCCTCGCAATCCCCTGAGGATAATAAGGGGAAGGGCCTTGCCTCTAGTGAGGTGGTTGGTGACGATGGTTTTGTTCAGGTCAAGGCTCATAACAGGAACCGGGGTCAAAAGAGGACCTTCAAGAAAAGACAGGATGAGGATACTTTTAACAAGTTTGAGGTATTGGATGATCTCACCCAGTAGGAAGTGAACCCGAGTTTGATGAGTTTGGTTCAGGAGGTTGTGGGTTTTGCTCAGGTGGGCAATATTTCTGGTGATTATTTGGTTCCACCGGGTGACAATACTTTGCACTTGGATACACATGAATAGCTGGTGGTTTCAAAGGCACTAGTTCTTTCTACCGAGGATTTGAAAGGTGGTGGGGATTCTTCCAATCAAGGGAGAATCATAAGTTCGGATGTGGCTAAGAGCAACAAGCCTTCTCCTCAGTTGGGCCTTATGCAAAGGGATCTTAAGAAAGGTGGAGTGGAGAAATCTGACAAACTTGGTAGAAAGAAGGATCTGGAAAAGATTAAATTGATAGGTGAGACTTTGGTGGATTCAGGGTCAATAAAGACTCTAGATTCTCATTTTTTGAGCCCCTTGAAATGATTGTTTTATCATGGAATGTAAGGGGCTTGAACAACGGCCCTAGACAAAAAGCGGTTCATGATTTGGTTAGAAATCAAGGCCCTAATATTCTTTTTCTACAGGAGACCAAGCTATCTGTTGAGAATATGTTTAGTTTGACTCCTAAGTTGTGGAGGAATTGGGAGTGTCAGTGCATTGGTGCTCATGGGTCTTCTAGGGGTATAGCTTGTTTGTGGAACCCACGGAAGATCCATCCTCTTTGGTGGTTGTCTTCTAAATCTGCTATGTCTATGATCACTTCTAGCTTTGAGATGGGGGAGATTCTACTCCTTTCTAATATCTATGCTCCTATTGATATCTGGGGTAAGTAGTGTCTATGGTCCCATATATGGTTTGTCTGTAGTTTGGCTCCTTTCCATTGCTAGATTTTGGATGGAGATTTTAATGTTATCACTGAGTTGGCTGAAAAGCGTGGTAGTACTACAAGGTTGGAGCCCTTTGTGCTGCTCTTGTGTGATAACATTGATGCTTTTAATTTAGTTGATATTAAGCCCAGTAATGTTCAGTTTACATGGAACAATCGTAGGGTTGGGGATAATTGTATTGCTGAGAGATTGGATCTCTTCTTGGTTTCTTGTTACTAGGTTGGTGGTTTGTGGTCTTTGTGTTCTAAAATTTTGGATTGGAGAGGATCCGACCATTGGCCTATCAAGATGGCTATTGAGTCAAATTGTGTACCTCATTCTTCTTTTAGATTTCAGCTCATGTGGTTGTGGGACCAATCTCTATATGAATATGTGGTTGACTAGTGGAGAAGTGGTAGACCTACTTTTGGTATGGCAATGCATACCTTTGCTAAATTACTTCAGTATGTAAAATATCAGCTCAAGCGGTGGAATTCTCATTTCTTTTGGAATGTCTTTCATGCTAAGGCGACTGCTCAGGTTGAATTGGATGGTATCACAAGACTGATAAGGGAGGATGGGGTGACTGAAGAATTTCTTTAGGAAGAGGCTCAGGCTTTGAAAGCTCTAGAGGAGTGCGAACTGTGGGAGGAAAGGTATTGGAAACAAAAGGCTCAGATAGAGTGGCTTTAGGAAGGGGATAAAAATATAGCTTTTTCTTCAATTTGGTCAAAGCTAGGAGGCAAGGCAATTCTATCTTTGTTCTAGTGAATGATCGGGGTGAGCAGCTTTCCTCCTTTCCTGAAATCTTGGGCGAGGTGATGCAATATTTTTCCTCTCTTTTTAGGGAAGATTCGCAAGGGGTTCTCCTGAAGAAGCCCAGGTTCTTTCTTGTATTCCCCCTCTGGTGTCTAGAGAAATGAATGAACATCTTATGAGTTATATCACACTTGTGGAGCTTGAGGGGATTGTTTTCTAGATGAAGAAAGGGAAAGCACCTGGTCGTGATGGCTTCTTGGTTGATTTTTTCCAAGAATTCTGGGATATTATCAAGTTGGACCTATTGGCGATTGTTCAAGATTCTCAGCGGAATAAGAAGATGCTAAGGGCTTTAAATTCTACCTTTCTTTCCCTCATTCCCAAGTGTGATGGGCTGATAGGTTAAGTCAATTTTGTCCCATTTCTCTTTGCAATGTCATTTACAAAATTATATCTAAGTTAATTGCTAACAGGTTAAAAAAGGGGCTTAAAGAGCTGATTTTTTTGGAGCAAAGTCGTTTTGTGGCGGGTAGGAAAATTTTGGATAAGATTGTTATTGCAACTGAGGCCATTCATTACATGCTTGACTCAAACAAAAAGTGATGATGTTCATTAAAGGTTGGGTATGGCTAAGGCTTATGATAGGGTGGTGGTCCTTCCTTGAAGGTTCGGTGCTTTAGTTTGAGGGAAAGAATGGATTCAATGGGTTGTAGTTTGTACATTTACTTTATTCTCTTTCTCTGTTCAGCATTTATTTGAGAGCAATCCCGGGTTATTTAGTGCTTCTAGGGCTTCATCCAGAGGGGATCCCTCGCGTGTTGTTCTTCTCGCTTTACGGGGTTGGGAGTGGATTTGAATTAGAAGAAATGTGGAGGTTGAATTACTCATTCAAGGTTGGCGATGGGGTGGTGACTTGCCTCCGCAATCTCATTTGCAGTTTGTTGATGATACTGCCCTGATGGGGATGGCTACTGTTAGGGAAGCTACTAACTTGAGGCAGGTGTTGGACATACATCTTGTTGCTTCAGGACAATTGATTAATGAG
>VDFB02085838.1:0-12153 GCA_007258455.2 Sequoia sempervirens
AGATTGATTTGTATTGTGTGGCCAGGATTCACTACAAACTAGGGTTTCACCTACACCCAAATATATTACAATTTAAAATACATCCTTGTCTTTTCCCTATTTTGTCCTCACATGACAACACTGTAGTAAATTTGTCTTTTCCTGATTTCCCATTTACTGTAGCTCTTTTGTGAGGAACTCATCCTCAATAACCGGATTTCCTTCGCTCTTCTTGATTGTGGCATATTCTATAAACTTCAAGATTAACACCTAGAGATTTCTTCATTCCAACATATTTGATTGCATCACCTAGAAATTCAGCTTTCTTTATTTGTTTGTCAGGGTATCCCAATCCTTGTCATACTTTGGTGTGTTCTTCATTACTTGCTCAAACTGAGAAAAGACTCATGCAATGAATCATAGGAAATCAGGTGTTAGTGCATCCATGGTTTCGCTTTCCAACTTCTTTTGGAAGCACGACTCTAATTTAGCTGCATCCAACTTACTTGTGGGCATATCAAGATTTGTTAGCAACTTCCAATATTCTCTACAATCTTATCTAACTTCCTTAGCCCGATCAATGTCCATTTCTACCTCATGGAACACCCGTTCCAATACCTCTTTTCGATGATATAGGCTTAGCTTCCATCTTTTCGATGAGCCAGTCATCATCTTTTACCAAGTTAAGCTCCCTTTCCTAGAATCTATCTGGTATCTTGAGGAAGGCTTCAAGTTTGGGGTACATGGTTCTATATAGATTTGGGAAGTCAGTGCCAAAATTCCTTGTACCTTCAAGTATCTTTAACACCTCTAGGAACTTATTGTCGGTCCTGACTGCACGTCTCAAGCCCATACTACCATCGTAGAGGACTTTCCTGAACCAATCTTTTGTGGCCTTTTTCTAATTCTTTCTTTTCTCAAGCTTGTCAATTTTCTCCTTGGATAGCAGTTGTGGTGGTGCTGAGGATGTGGTAGGGAGCTCCTCCATCGATGACCATTGTTGGATATATGTTGTTAAATCAGCCACTTGTGCCTTCAACTCTTCCTTGGAGATCTTACCCTTGTGCATCTAATGTACCACTATGGCAACATACTCTTGGAGATGATCTATTTTATGTTCTCTGGTGGCTGTCCCCAAGTTGATGGTGGAGATTTTATAACCTACCCCTTCTTCACCCACAACTGGCATGGAAATTTGCATGGTCCTAGATCTGAAAGCATCCATAGTTAGTTTGGATTTGACTTTAGGCTTCTTTTCTTTCTTTGTGTTGACTTGGGCTTGAACCAAGATGGCCTCTAGCCTTTCCTTTGGATCCTTTAATGTTGGGGTTTTCTTTTCTAATTGTTTCTTAAGCCACTCAGGCATCTGATATTCCCCCTTTGGTGATTCATGACTACCTTCTTCCTTTTCATGGGTGTGTTGGATCTCGATTTCTTTATTTCCCAAATATTCTCGTTCTACTCTTCCTTCCTCCTCATCAGAGTCCTGAATAAATACTATCTCCTTCCATGGGGACTTGGAGGTGGCATGCTCTTTTGGGTTGTCTTCCTCTTTACTTTCCTTTTCTTCTTCTTCATCACGCTCATGGTCCTCAGGTTGTTCCGTTTTTGGGCTCTTATTAGCTTTAGACTCTTCTTTGGGTTTATCTTCTTCTTTATTTTCCTTTTCCTTGTGCTGAGGTGGCACATCTTCTTGTTCTTTCTTTTCTTGCTCTTCTTTCTCTTCCGAGAGAGGAATTTCTTCATCATGCTTTGGGATTTTTTCATGCTCCCCAGTTGGATGTTCGGTGTCTTCCTCCATTTTTTCACTTGATTCCTTTTCTTCCTTAGAAGTTGGTCTTTCTACTTCATCCCCAGCATCCCTGAGTTACTACACCAACTCCTCTTCAAGGTCTACAAAAAGGCTTCTACAATATATTTGGTGCCATCTTCTTCTTCATCACCCTCAAAGGACTCCATTTCTTCTCCTTCATGGACCACCTTATCAATTTGAAAATTTTGGTGCTCTGGGTGTTCATGGTAGTCATCTGGTTCTTCCTCCAATTCCCTTGTTGCTTCCTTTTCTTTCCTTTCTAACTCCTCAAAAATCTACATTGTAGCCTTCATTTATGGTGGTTAAGTCAAAGGAGTTGAGGTAGGAATGTTGGCAAGAATCTGTGCTAGGACAACTTGAATAGCTAGATTCATCAACACTCCAAATAGCTATGTAGGAACATTCTGCATATGTCAAGAGAATGCCTCTAGAAGCGAGAGCACGAGCATTGGTATTGTTGTTGTTGCTAATGGTAGAGATGTAGTCGGAGACATGGAAGCAGAGGAAAGCAGAGAAGTGGTGGCAGAAGAAGATTCTATGGTGACAACTTGCACGGTGGGTGGAGAAGAGGCAAGGTGGACCAAGATATCCACCACAGGTGGAGAAGTAGCAACCATCACCTGACAAGCAGGTTGAGGGGTAGTAGTAGTGGATGCAGTAGGTGGATATTTTGGTTGCTCAACCTCCATTTCTTCTCCCTCGTGAAGTGGATCTTCCTGAATGGTAGCCATCTCTATGAAACTTCCTGATCTCTTATGTTTCTTAGAAGGTTCTCCTTCCAAAACCTTTCTCGCGTACGCCTTAGTGTTAGGCTATTGCTCAACAACTTCTTTTCTCTTCCTTTATATGGTGGATGAATTAGATTTTGGAGTTTCTCCTGATGGGGCAGTAGATTTTCCACTGTCTATTTCACCTGTTGGCTCATTTTGGATCCCCTCATAGGTCAAAGTGACCCCTTGCTGCTTCAATTGGGAAATTTTCCCATCAATCCACTCTTTTGTTTTGGCCTCAACAGGTTTGGTTAGAATATCAAGGTCATCAACCTCTTGCTCATCCCAATCAATCAGTGATAGTGGGAGATTGGAAACTATGTTGTACTGAGTGTCCATCACTATATTTTAATCTTTTGCTACCTGATCTAGTACGGGGAACAAGTTCACCCTCTTTACGAAATATGTTGTCATTCGCATATAGTTCCTCATTCTCACTTCATTATCATCTTTGCAATTAGCCAAAAAGTCCTCAACACTATGTAGATGGGCGTATTTAGGTATGACCGCCTTCTTGAGTTTTCCATAGGGGTCCATCCATGGTTAGGCAGTGTGGAGTCTCAAATGGTATTCCAACAGTTCTTTATCTGAATTTTCAGCACACTAAGAGGTATGGAGTTCGTATAGACCTTGGCCAAAGGAGAGGGGATAAGAAATTCCCACCTTATGCTTGCTGCTCAAAAGGGTGTGTGCATGTCGTAGCTGCCGAGAGAGTTCTAATAGTATTATTTGTTCATTGGGATACTAGGGAAGCTTGTATGGTTTTTCTCAATTCCCTAGGCTGATGGTCATTTTAAAGTTGTTGCAGGAGGGACGACAATCAGGGCACGGTGGCATGCCTATCTTGACCTACCTTCGTTTTTGATAAATTTATGGGGTCCATTGAGGAGAATGCCCTATTTGAACATGTGGGTCAAAGTCAATTTGGTGATTGGAGGGAATATGGATCACCTTTTGGGCAATCAGAATTAGAAAGGAGCTTTGATGTTTGATGTTTTCCATTCAAAACGGCTTTGGCAAGATGTCATTCCAAGGAAAAAGTTTCGATGAGTGAGACCCATGGGTTCAGGAGGCAGTGGCATACCTCACTTGTCTTTTAGGCATTTCAGGTCGGAGTAGGTAGATTTCAACTAAGAAATTTGCGTTTGATACAGCGGACATCATACGGCAACCCGGTGAGAGCAACCCGCCATGTTGGGTCCGGCAGAAGATAAGGCCATCATTTTTCATTGTTTGTCACTCATGGAGAATCCAACAACCAAGGTAGGTTCAGGTTCCAAGCACTGAAAGGATGAAGGTATTTTTCCATGTGAGCACGACGAGGACAGGACAGAGTCTCGATGATAGTGACCTGACATGAGGGATCCACCAAACGTTTAGAAATCTTCACATTTTATTCAAACAACAATGATGAGACCAGGACCCAAAGGGCGGAAGGTAGTCACTCACAAGCCAGAAGAGATGACAGAGTGTTCACGGAGTCCCGATAGTGGAGGTCTGCAGGAGACAACCCACAATAACTCATCACTTAATCCTTTAGTTTTGCATTTTGGCAGCTGTGATTGAGTTGGGTCCTGGAGGTCGAAATGCTAGATGTTAGTGGCCAGAAAGGGTGGTGAGTTTGGCATGGTGACCCGCGGATGGAAGTCTACGAGATGGGACCTGAAGGCTACTTGGAACTTGGTCATTTTCAAGTTCATTGCTACATGATGAATGAAGGAGTGGGATCCGAAGGTCAGATGGACAGGATCAGAATGCTACTTGGGATGTCAAGTTATAAGTGGTGCCCTGAGGACAAAGTCCCACGGGCGTGACCTAAATGGGTTGATGACATTTCTTTTAACTCATGAAATCTTCAATTAGGTTTCTATCAACGAAAGGATGAAGGCCTCCTCCGAAGGCAGACCTGAAAGAGGGATTTGCCATTTTGAGTTTCGTTCAGTTTCCTAATGGTGGCAACGATAATGGGAGCTCGCAGGCCCAAAGGAGGCAAAAGATCAGGTTCATGAACAACAGCCGGGAACTCAAGTTCTGCATTCGATTTGTGAATCAAGTTTGAGGTTTTAAAGAATTTGAGCACATGGGTTTTTTGCATCATTGTGTATTCTAGTAAATTATCAAGTTTACTTCCCTTAGACTCATAAATTTTTCACAGAAATTGAAGAAAAATTAAAATGAGGTGCAGGCGGAAAACCTACATCATAGATCCGTGAAGGTGAATGACCAATGCAAAGACAAAGACCTAGAAATGACAATCGAGTGACACGGGAGCGATGGTGGCAATAGGAGCTAGCTATAACACATTCTGAACACACTGCCGAATGAAAATGACAACTCAAAATCACCTATTTATAGAAAATAATGCATTAAATGCTAGCAATAAATGCTCGTATGGTAGACATTAGATTGGTAAGCTATAATTTCAAAAACAACTATGGGAGTACCGAGGTCCAATGATCAGACGATCATTGGCAGATAGACGCTTGAAAGTTTGGTGGTAAAATGACGGCAAAGATAGCTCTGAAACCTGATGGGCGGAAAGCTGCCAAAGGAAGGCCATTTGAAATGTTGGCAGAGCAACGAAAATCTGATAAGGGTGGCTCGAAAAGTCAGGCCCGATGAGGTTCATGGATGCCAGCTTCAAAACACTAAGGCAAACAGCTAGTGGGATTCTGTAAAGACTTAGAACTTTGAAAATTTGAGGGGAAAAACATAGCTAACTCAAGACGATTTCCTTAATGCTCACTAACCATTTTGAACACAAAATAGGGGGCACACAAAATGAGTTGACAGCAAAAGCAACTCGACGAGATGAAGGAAAGAGAGGGTCCATGTTCTGAATGAGGCGTGTGTGCTAAAGGCACAACATACTCTTTGATGGACTAAATAATTTTGAGGAAGCAATACTTCATGGTTGGGTGGAAAAGCACCTCAACCATGTTCTTGTCCACCAATGGAGGAGAGTTATCATAGATGAATTACAATGGAATTCTATTTTATGTACTTGTATCATTAATGTAATCATTATATTGACTATGTGGCAATTGAATGTCAAGTCAAAGTTGTACATTGATTATTGACATTTAGAAATGAATATATTGACATTTGGAAATGAATATATTTAGATTTGTTAATTTTTTTAATTTATGGACATGAAATTGCTATGTTGGAAAAATAGCTATGAGATTTCTGTCTGAAATTTATATTCATAATGTTAATTATTAATTTAATGAGGAAATTTTAGTTGGGCATGTTACATAATTTGGTATTAAAGCTTAGGGTTCAACTCTAGGCATATGAGCCCACGATGATTGGATAAGGGAATAGTAGACCCTTAACTAGAATTGAGTTACCTAGAGAATAACCAAATCTGAATTGGTTGTAGGAAATGGGGAGGTCTAATTCATGAAGAAAGAAGAGAAAAAACATTAGGGTTTCAAAAAAGAAAATTGTTATCATAGAGAATCCCAAACCCGAAGACCAACCTAAGATTCTTGATGATGAAACTCTAGCAAATTCCCTCACATGACTCAAGTAGGAGAGATGCAAAAACAATGAGGAGTTCAAATGAACTCCTAAGACTAAGAAACCCTCCACATTTAGAGATTGGCTAGTAGGATGTGGACCTAATGCACCATTGATGACTAAAGAGGAGGAGTTCATGTGTGCACATCCTACCTATAAGAATGATGATGTAAATTTGGATGAGGTCCTAGAGGAGTATCCTCTTTTCGATAATAGAGGGAATTACGTATGGAAAAATTTATAAATAAGGATCAATTTAAATCCATGTTTTTTTTTTCTTGAGGAATTGGAGTCAACTGGCCCCCCTATAACCCTGATGAAACTTTTACGGTGGCTGGTCTTGTGAGACACAACCAATACCACGGAGCACCGGAGGTCGAACCCATGGTGGGGCCATGTGACGAGGGAACACCTTAACCAGCTGGCCCGGTGCCTGCCAAAATATTAAGGTTTGGGCCTTGGTTGTTGGCACTACAGGCAAGAAGCCCCACCAGTTCACCAAGGAACCTCCCCTTAATATGAGGGTAAATAACAAACTCCATTGTTGACGCAGTAGAGAGTGACCCCACGAGGTTTGAACCTTGGTTGTTGGCTCTACAGGAAAGAAGCCCCACCATTTCACCAAAGGGTTGCCCCTAAATCCATATTTAATATAAATAAAGAAAGTCCTTTTATTGTTGTTCAAGGACATGAAACTTGAAGACTTGTCTTGATGTGAATGAACATGTATATCTCTTTTAGATTATGTTTTGTGTATATAGTATTGTGTAGATGCAATTTTTTAAACTTAAAACCTTGTGTTAAGATACACTAAATGTGATTGTGGCATAGGACAAGTGTGATTCATTATGGTGACCACCAGACAAGAAGCGTGTAGTAGCAGACATGACAATGGGCCAAGCAAGAGGCTAGACCAAATATTGGAACTCTTGAACCAGAAAGAAACTTGAATGGACCATTTGGAACAAGAGGTTTGAGCAGTGTGGGAAGATCAACATCTCACAAACGAGGTACCTAACCAAGGAGAAAGGGGCCAAGAGGATCCCAATTAGGGACAAATTCAAGAACTAGGAAAAGATCTTAGAAAGGTAGCACCACTGAAATTATATGGAAAGGCCATCAAATATGGAGCTAAGGAATGGATTATAGAAATGGAAAAATACTTTGGGCCCTACAACCTATCAGACAAAACCAAGCCTGCTTGGGTTGCATATCAACTGTCTGAAGAAGTGACTTCTTGGTGGGACAATGAGAATGTAGAGAGGAGACTTCAGCCAAAGGAGATCACTTAGGAGTTTTTTCTACAATCTTTCAGGAAGAAGTGGCTACCACAACTTTGATTTGACAAAAAGATGATTGAATTTAAAAATCTGACCCAGGGCACCCTGACTGTAATGTAATATTAGGAGAATTTTACCAATTTTCTCAAGTATGTACCACAATATCAATCTGATGAGTGTTTCTAGATTTAAAAGTTTATATCATAATTGAGACCCCACATCAGAGCTGAGGTGGACCTCAACAATCCCTTTACAATGGCAGAATCTTTTGAGAAGGCCATTATGTAAGAATAGAAGTTGCAGCAATTATCCAATCTTCGTAAGTGTTCATACTTCAAGCCTCGACTTAGAAACAAATTTTTTTAGAAGGGTGATGGAAAAAAGGGAAATAAGTCCCTTTAGATCAAAAATTTGAAAAGAGGAAGCAACCCTCTGGAAAAGGAAGAAGGCAACCAAGGTGGAAGGAATAAAAGGGCTAATAAGGGCAATGAAAACTTTAATAGTAACCAGAGGTACTCAAAAGAGGATAGGTCTAGAGGTCGAAAAATAAAACATGATGGGTGTTACACTTGTGGGGGAGACTATTATGCATCTATTTTCCCTCAGAAGTTGAAGTCACAAAAGGAAGGAAACCAACAGCAGACATTGCAACACAAGATCCATGTGGCGGTGTATATCAGGCAAGTAGAGTACCAGGATTCTCCAATACAATTGATGAGTAAGCTCTACAATCGCTGATTCCTTTCTATTTTGATAGATCTAGAGATACTGAGTGTTTTATAGATCCTAGAATGATTTCTAAGCTGCCCATTAGACCTAGAAATTTGGAAAACTCATGTCAATTGAGTATGGAAATTGAGCAGAGTGGGAATTAGATTCATGTTTCTTTTGCAGCAAGTTAGAACTTCCTAACTTTCTAACCCAGGTTAACCTTTACGTGGCACCTCTAGGATCTTATAATGTAATCTTTGGAATCAACTAGTTAATTGAGCACAAAGCTATTATAAATTTTTGAGGATAAGATGGTGAGTTTTCTAGATGACTATGGATACTTGGTTGAGATTCATG
Organism: Sequoia sempervirens; assembly: GCA_007258455.2. Lineage (NCBI taxonomy): Eukaryota > Viridiplantae > Streptophyta > Pinopsida > Cupressales > Cupressaceae > Sequoia > Sequoia sempervirens. Next base: position 8,436 of record VDFB02085838.1, read on the forward strand.
GGATACAAAGGCCCTTAGAACTTAGTTAGATCTTAGCTATGCAGCTCAAGAGTTCTCAAAGGAAGGGTTGTGTCATATATGTTGTGCATGTAAGTGAACCCGAAAATGAGAAACCATACCTAGATGATTATCTAATCCTTAGGGAATTCCAAGATGTGTTTCCAAATATCTCATTGAGATGCCTCCAAAGAGAGAATTTGATTTCTCCATCAATATAGTGCCTAGAGCCAAACCTTAGTCTAAGGCACCATACAAGATGACCACCACTGATATTTATGAATTGAAAGCCTAGTTATAGGAGTTGTTACACAAGGGTCTTATTAGGCCCAGTGTGTCACCTTGGGGAGCACTAGTTATCTTTGTGAAAAAGAAAGATGAAACCTTGCGTCTATGTCTTGATTATCGAATGTTGAACAAGGCAACCATCAAAAATTGCTATCCCATCCCAAGGCTCACAAACTATTTGATCAAATGAAGGGAGCATCATTATTGTAAAAAATAGATCTCATATCTTGTTATCGTCAATTGAGAATAAAGGAAGAAGATATTCCAAAGATTTCTTTCCAAACTCAGTATGGACATTATGAGTTCACTATTGTACCATTTGGATTGACCAATGCACCCAAAGCTTTCATGAATCTTATGAATAGTGTTTTTGAAGACTATCTGGATGATTTTTTCCTAATATTTATTGATGACATTCTAGTTTACTCCAAGTCTATAGAGGAGCACGACCGTCACTTGAGGATAGTCTTACAACATCTGAGGGAGAAGAAGCTTTTTTTAAATCTATCCAAGTGCTCATTTTATCAAGACAGGGTGCACTACTTAGGTCACATTATTTTAGTTGAGGGATTCTCTATGGATCCTGAAAAGATAAAAGCAATCATGGAGTGGTTGATGCCTCAGAGTGTCATGGAGGTGCAAATTTTTATGGGCCTTGCCGAATATTATAGGAAATTTTTCCAAGGGTTTTCTCAAATTGCAAGCCCAATAACTTACTTCAAAAGAAAGTAAAATAGTTTGAGTGGACCAAGAACTATATACAAGCCTTCCAACTCCTAAAGGAGAAGCTTACAACAAGACTAGTGCTAACTATACCTAATACCCATGGTCAATTCTCAGTGGCCACAAATGCTTCAGGGGGTGGTGTAGGAGAAGTGTTAATGCAATATGGGCAAGTGGTGGGATAAGAGTCAAGGAAGCTAAAACAAAACAAAGTGAATTATGTGCCACATGATTTGGAATTAGCAGCTATAGTGCATTCCTTACAGATGTGGAGAAATTATCTTTTGGGGAAGCCATTTGAGCTCAAAACGGATCATTTAGGATTTAGATACATCTTCACTCAACCAAACCTCAATGCACGAAAGACGAAATGGCTAGAATTCCTTAGCGTGTATGACTTTGGAATTGAGTATATAAAAGGAAAATAAAATAGAGTAGTAGATGCTCTTAGTAGAAGAAGACATTTGGCAGCCATGACATCTACGAGATCCAATTTAAGGAAGTAGGTGATGCAAAACTTGCAAGGAGATGAGCATTATGAGAGGGTGAAAAAGGCTTTAAAAGAGAATTCGTCAGACTATTTATTCAATGGGTATGAGTTTGAATCAGATGGTATCTTAAGATACTAGAGGCAAATGTATATTCCAGAATCTATGGAGCTTAGGAAGTTGGTCCTAGAAGAATTCCACAATGCTCCATATTCAGGACACCCTAGAGTTACAAAGATTATCGCAAAATTGAAAACCTTGTATTATTGGTCAAAGATCATGAAGGATGTAGTGGAATACGTAGCCAGGTGCTTGGAGTGTTAGCTAGTTAAGGTTGAGCATGTGCATCCAACAAAGCTCCTTTATCATCATGATATACCTGAGTACAAATTGCAAGTGATTAGAATGGTCTTTGTATAGGGGTTACCCCTAAGTAAAAATAGGCATATGATGTCATTTTGGTAGTAGTTGATAACTTGACTAAGGTGGCACATTTTATTCTAGGGAATCTTAAGGATGGATTGTTGACCTTCACCAAGAAATGTGTCTAAGAGATCTTCCACTTACATGGAGTGTTAGAGACAATTATATTCAATATAGATACTTGGATGAAATCAAGGTTCTAGACAACCCTGAATGCAACTCTGGGGACCAAGCTAAATTTTAGTTCAACCTATCATCCTCAGATCGATGGTCAAATTGAGAGAGTGAATTAGGTAATAGAAGATCTCCTTTGGATGTACTATATGGATCAACAATATAAATGGGAAGAGTACCTACCATTGGTATAATTTTTTATAACTTCCATCATGCATCCTTCTAAGGTATGGAACCTTTCGAGGCCCTGTATGGGTGAAAGTGTTGTACTCTCATCAGCTGGGACATACTAAAGATAAGATCATAGTGGGTCCTAAAATGTTAAAAGAGATGGAAGAGCGGATGAGACTCGTCAAGAGTAGACTAAAGGAGGTGGAAAATAGACAGAAGGGATATACCCATAGAAATAGAACCTTTAGATAGTTTGCAGTCAAGGATAAGCTATTTGTAAGAGTCAAGCTGCATAAGAGCTCTATTACTTTTGGGAAATCATCCAAGTTGGCTCTGAGATACATGGGCCCATTTGATGTGTTGGAAGTAATCAACCTGATTCCATACAAACTTACTCTACCACCTGCTCTAGCTCAACTCCATAATGTATTTCATGTTTCTTTGCTTAAGCCATACCACACAAATGCATCACATATACTTGATTGGCATTCTTCACAGGTGGAGGATCCGAGAGTGGTGATGGTGGAGCCCATTGGGATTTTGGATAGACACAATATCAAGTTGCTAAATTGAGACATTGTCCAATGGGATCAGTATTTTGAGGACAATGCTACATGGGATGATGCAGACAAGATAGAAAGCTCCTTTCCTTATTTTTTTTCTTAGATAGACTAATGATGATTTACTATAACTATTGCATAATATTTTGGATTTGTATGTTATAATGTTTTGGCTTGAAAACAATATGATTTGATGTTGAAGTAAACATATACGAATCAATTTTGTTTGATCAGACATCGGGTCGATGTCTCTTCCTAGTGGGAAAGGATGTCACATCTCAATTTCATTGCTTGCATTTAGTAATGTTAAGTTAATTGAAATATTTGAAAAAAATGGAATTTATCATTTAGTATTTATGGATTTGATAAGTGCAATAATATTTGAAAAATGATTATCTTGCAATTTTATGACTTAAAAAGAGTTATTTTGTAATGAATTATCGGTTAAATGTTACTGATAAAGTTGACAAGTGCAAGAATGTGTGTATGCAAAAATAGGTTGAAGAATGAGAACTTGGTTGAGGCAAGAATCCTTAGCTGGAAGAAAAACAGTAAGAAATATTAGAATCTGGAATCTCACACACCACATTAGATCATGAAATCTTCATTTGTCTTGCAATTGGAAGATATCATTCTTGCTTGTACGAAATCATAAATGGGTAAATAGACAATCTTATTTAGTGCATCGTTGTCTTACCTTGTCTACTTTGAAGCTAATTTCATAATGAAATGGAAATGCATTTCATTATACCTAACTATCATGAGAAGAAAAATTATGTTATTTGATCTTTTAAAAGAACTTGAAAGTAAACTCTTGACAAAGGAAATAAAAAAATGTATGATTGTGTATATATATATATATATATGTATATGTATATGTATGTATGTATGTAT
>VDFB02085839.1:0-36276 GCA_007258455.2 Sequoia sempervirens
GGTTATGCGGTTCTAAGGTAATTTTGGAGTATATTAGATGAATCCAAATCCAAAGTTTCATGTATTTATGTGCTTTGGTGTCGAAGATAATGATGAAAAAGTATCAGACTTGATAGTGAGAGTGTTACTGATGCAAAGTACATGATTGGAGAAGAATATTTGGTTATACGGTTTTGTGGGAGTGTTTGTAGGTGTTAGATATATGAGTGGTCCAAGTGGAATGTGTTTTGGAGGTCCGCATATTAGGTAATGCATGAATAGCTGGTTATCTTATTTTTGCTTCACCAACAGTTCTGACCTAAAAGGGTTTGTGGTCATGCAGAGTTAAAAGAAGTTTTGATTAGACTTATGGAAGATATTATAGGTCCCTACCAACCTAGTTTGATGTGTTACAAGTTTTGGTTTACGCCACGAGGCACGTATGGTTGGATCTTGTGTCAAAAGGTTGATGTATTACATGTTTCATCTAATTAAGCCGACCTAATTGATGTTTGTGGATGTAATGCATATAAATGTAAGTTCATTTTGGTGTTGTAGAGATGATGTATGTGGTGTAGGAAAAATTGGTTATGCAAACTCCTAAGCAGATCATGTGAATGTGATGTGAAGAAGAGAAAAGTGGGTGTAAGAGTGTATTAAGTCAATATATTGAGCTTTAGTGGAACTGTCTCCAAAATATTGTAGATGCATTATATCAGTTCAAATCTTGGCAATGAGCCACCCTTTCTTCTTTCTCTTTTATTCTTTGGACAGTGAGTCCACCCAGTAGTGAGCATTTCTGTAATATCTTGTAACTAGTTATAATATATTATGAGCTAGTCCTCATCATGGTTTTTCCCTTCTTGGATTTTCCATGAAAATCTAGTGTTCTTGTGTTATGTGATGTGAAGCATGCTTTAATCATCTCTTTCCATTTCTACAAGTTGAATGAAATATATTGAATACATGTTTAAGTGGTTTCAAAGAATACTGATTCACCCCCCTCTCAATATTCCAAGTGTTCAACAACAATTTCCTTTTCAATAGGGTTTAGTCACTATTTATTCATAGTATTGAATGAATTTTATATTGCTTTTCATGTGGTTGAAATCCCTATTTCATTCAACATGCAACTAGGGCATATTCTGCTTGACTACAACTGTGACCTTGTTTCAAACTGTATCTAGTTTAAAAAACATTTTGATTTTACTATATATATGTATATATATACATATATATGGTAGAAGTTTATTATACCTATATTGAAGAAAAAATTGTAATTGTAACCATCTATGAATTCTTGTTGTTGTTATTAAAACATTTTGTTATTCCGTTAACAACTTCAACAATAGTATATGATTTTAGTGTATTTACCATGGAGTCAATATTGGTACATAATTTATTTTTGTTGTGATGATTCCATAGTGAAACTATAAAACTGAATATATATATATATATACAGCTATCGTTTGATTGTTATGAATTTGATTCTTTTATATCCAATCAACTTGTCGAAAATATAGTCATAAGTACACACACACGTAGCATATATATACATACATACATATATATAAATACATACATATATATATATATATATTATACAACTATCATTTGAAGTTGTTATAGTCGATTCTTTTATATCAATCAACATATCAAAATATGAGTCATAAATACACACACACACACACACACATGCCATATATACATGTATGTATGTATATATATCTATATATATGTATGAAATCTAATGGTATAAATATGCATCATATTTTTTTGATTGAAAAAGCAAGGAAGGACCCTAATCCCATTACAAAAATAACAACACAAAAATAGAGAACAAAAGAGCTTGAACCTTGTAAGTTTTCCCTTAAGGGCTTGTTAAGAAAAAAAAAGTCATTCTTATGAGTAAATCTCTTTCTACGCTGCACAACTGTCCAAGAAGAAACTGTGACCAAATTTGAATCCTTAAGACATGAAGGGGGAGAATCCCCTTCAAAGATACCAATCAAAGGTTCAACAGGAACCTCAAGTGAAATAACCAAATCCAAAACTGGGGAAACAAAGATCACAAAAGAGACAACCTTCTTAAAAACTAGAGCAGTTGGAGCAACGTGAGAGACAACTCTTTCACTAGATAGAATCATAGTAGAAGAAACTTTTCCAAAATTATGAGTAGAAAAATCCATTGGAGGGGCAACACTATCAACAACAAGAGTCTTTTTCTGAGTAGAAGGAGAAGGAGGCCCATAGTCCTCACTATCGGTAGAAGAGATATCATCAGGGTGCATGACTAGATGGTCCCTGAGAGCATTCTTCCACCAAGTGGAAGAGGAAGCAAGACGAGAACCACAAGGATAGTCATGCAAAAATTGTCCAATAGAAAAATGTGTGCAATGAAACAAGATTCCTACGTAGTCCAAAATCTATGTCCAAGACCAACCATTAACCTGCAACAGCACCTCACCAGGCAGTGCCTGAGTCAAATCAACCTCCACAAAAATCCAAGGAAAGGAGGTGTGAGAAAAGTTATTGGAAGCAATATCCACTTTCAAGAACCTACCAAGAGCATTACCAATTCCTTCTAAAGTAGAGTAAAACTGTAAGGGGAGATAAGGCAATCTCACCCAAATAGGCATAATATCAATGGGTTCCTTCAATGGGTTGAAGGAATGAACCCAAGGCCTCAAAGATAGGGGATGAGAGCCCCATACCCACAAACCATGATCTAAAACAACCTATCTATCCTTAGAAGAATTGAATTCAACAAAATAAACCTTTGATAGAAGGAAAAATCTCAATCTTACTCTCCACTAAGGGTGTCTAGTGCTTTGAGATCTAGAGGTGTAGATCCAAGAGAGAAAGCCAAAATTGAAAAAACCTATAGGTAAGTCCCATTTTGGAGAAGAAATCAATTTTTTCTAAAACTTCTTTCTTGAGAGAAATCATAGGAGTATTATTGGCACACAATAGAGGGTGCACATAGCCCATCCCCACCTTTGTGGACTGCACAACATCCACAAAGGACTGAGAGTCCACAACAAGAATATTCAAGCCCATAACAAGAGACTTAGTCGAATCATTTTCCATAGCTAGCGACGAGTCAATAAGGTAGATGACCAAATCACACCTTGGTGAAGTATACAACAACATAGGGGAGCAGTAGATTCGTTTAGAGGAGGCGTTTACATTTGCAGGAGGGCAGGGGGAGATATAATCCATTGTGCTTCTATGAAATGTGTTCAATATGCATCATATGTTATGAACTATTTTCTTATGGATTTGACCTGTATGACAAAAAATTAGTTAGTATTGCATGTATATTCAATATTGCATGAGATTTAGAATAGTATTGCGTGGACATTAAATCTTACAATAAATTGAGAAAAGTATTGCATGTACATTAAATATTGTATGAAATTGTGAAATATCATGTTAGAGATTAAGATTGCATGAATTTAATCAATTGCATGTCAATAATTAAATTGCATTTCAATTATATATTTAACCATCATTATGCATGAAAGGATTGAAGTGATAAAGATCTTCATATAATCATTTTGCATTAAAAGAAAAAGAGTTGTTTATTTTTATGATCATTATGCATGTTATTGTCTTCTATATGTGACTTGGTTTACCTTTCAGGACAAGTGCTAAATATGGACTAATAGAGGGGATTATATATTTTTTTTCTAGATCTACCTACCATTTACGGTTTAATTGCTTTGGCCAAAGCTATGTGTACTATTGAAATTAGATCAAAGTTATTTTATTCTCTTTGGCATATCTTGATAGTAGGGCATAACATGTTCATATGTGAAATGTATGTAGATATATCAGGTTGAATTAAATTCCATCCTGCCAACCATTTTAGGTTGCTAGGCTTCTCATGTAGGGTTGGGCATTCTTCATGTTAGGAAGAATTTTGGGGAAGCATAAGCTTTGTGGTTGGACGAATTTTTTTTCCTGAGCCATGTTCTCATCTCTTGGTTTGTGGATGACCATTGTGGTTAGTGGTCGTCAAAGACACCATTGATTATGTTTCTTTACTTGTATTGTTATGACCAAATGGGCATGAGAGCCCAAGTCATATTCTTGCATAATTTATATCTTGTACTCTATAATACTTGACTAGATAGTACTTCATATGATGATGTACCTTATTTCTTATAGTTAATATTTTGGATTAGACACTTTTACATGTAAGATGTAATATGTCATTGTATATAGTGAAGATGTTTCATTCATTTCTCTATTATGTGAAAATGAGTTACTATTTATTTTTGTGAGATTGTTTAGGGCTTCATACCTTACAACAAGAGGAAATCCATACTATTAAGAGAGACAACCTCAAATCAATGATCTTAAAATTGAATGTAAGCAAAGCATATGACAGAGTTAGATGCCGTTTTCTTGAACGTATTGGAGAAATTTGGATTCTGCAAGGAGTGGATAAGGTGGGTGTATGCATGTATCTCAATACTAAGGTACTCCATCATCATCAATGGTTCCCCATGCGGGTTCTTTGAAGGAGAAAAAGGCTTAAGACAAGGGGACCCAATATCCCCATTTCTATTTATAATTATGGTTGCTGCACTTAGTTGGGTTATCACACATTGGATTTCCACTGAACAATGGAAAGGAAGAATAGTATTAGATAATATCTCACCCCTTTCACACCAGTTGTTTGCTGATGACACATTTCTACATATGGTGCCACAACACTGCAAGAAATGGAGACAATCAATTTCACTCTAAATGAATACACTAGGGCATCAAGAAAAATAATCAATAAAGATAAATCAAACATTTACTATTTCAATACTCGAAAGGCAACATAATGTAGATTGAAAAACATGATTGGTTTTAATATCAACACATTTCCAAGCATTTATCTAGGGATTCCTTTATACAAAGGTGCTACATAGATAAGGCATTGGATGGATACCGTTGTTAAGTGCAACAAGAGAGTGAAATCTTGGTGGGGAAAATGGCTTACTCTTGCTAGGAGAATGACAATGATAAAATTTGTTACTGTGGTAATACTGATATTCATGCTCTCATGTGTTTCTACTAAAAGCAACGTGGAGAGTTAATTGAACAAAATTAAAAAAATTTCTGGTAGAAAGGATAAAATGAGAAAAAGAGAATCTCACAAATAACATGGGACATAGTGAAAAAAAAAAGATTAGGGTGGGCTTCCATGCGAGATATCCATTAAAAAAATATGGCTTTAGGATCCAAATTAACATGACACATGATTCAAGATCCAGAAAAATTATGGTATCAAGTATTAAGAAGGAAATACCTTGACTGTGGGGATAACTTGACCACATTATGACCATTACCAATCCCCCTGAAGGATCATAAACATGGAACTTCATGATGAATTCATGACAAATCATCACTGACCATCTCACTTAGAAGATAAAATCATGTGTGTTGGCTTCTTTTTGATAGGATTCATGGAATGGATACAAACCTATGGCCGAGATATTTGAATATGGAATGCTTGAAATAATACAAATTTTAGAAACAAGATAGATAAAAAAAGTCAAGTACTAAATCCAAACATGTATCATAATGACCACACTAATTGCCTATGGAAAGATTTTGAGTATCTATCAAATGTTTATTGATAAGCAGTGAGGGCTGAGTTGAAAGAATGATCCGTTTTCCTCACAAATGGGGAAGATGAACTTATCTGGTGTAGAGCTATAATTGGGGAATATTCCACTAAATTAGGATATGAAATAGAGCCACATGGGGAAAATTTTGCAAACTAACCATTGAACCTATGTTGGGGAAATACATTCTTCTAAAGGTGAGTGCCTTTGCTTAGGTTTCCCTCCATAAAAAAAATATTAATTTGAGAATTTCTACAAAGGATCAGAATTGCTAGTTCACTTAGGTTCCCTATGTGTGAAAAAATGAAGAAATTACAAATCATCTTTTGCTGGAATGTGATGTTGCATATTTATGCTAGACAACAATATTAAGGAAACTCAGGCGACATGGCTGCTAGGATAGGTGACATTAAAATTGCTATCCTAAGTTGATTTATATGTCTCCACATTCTTTGGAAATTGTTTTAGGGGACATGAGGGATAAAATATTTATTATCTATTTTCCTATGACAAATTGTAATTGCATTCACAGAGGTAGAACCTTTATGGTGGCAGTTATAAAGCATCTTGAAGGCATATTCCTCTTGGGCATCCAAATTTCTGGGTGGGTAACACTTTAGTGTGCATTTCCTTGCATGTTATTTGCATGTTTTGAATTCTCTTGCATGGTTGGGCGCCTAGGTTTGCATGTTGGTGCATGATCTTGTATGTAGCCGTTAGAGCCGTCGAAACCTTCAGAGAGTTATGGAGCACTAAGGTTTGACCAATTCCTATTGGCTATGGGTTAGGCACCCATGTGAAGGCCATGTGATAATTTAATATTTTATTCCATGTTTATGGGCTATCCACTAAGGGGGCATGGGTTTTTCTAGGTGGTTTTGCTTGTTGTTTTTGGATACCATTTGTGGTATTCTCTCCCACAAATTTCTATATATTGAAGCCTTGAGATGGTGGTTTAGTATGAGTTATTTATAGGTTACCAAAGCAATGAAGTTCTACTAGATTACAAAGAGGACTCTTGTATTGATGTATTTCCTTGAAGATTAATACAAACATTGGATCTTTTTGGGTGGAGTTTTTTTTGCAAGGGTTTCTCCATGTGTATCTTGTGTCACTTGTGTTGATGACTTGTGGTATTGCAAGTTTTTCTTTCATTGTTGCAACTATCAATCACTTAATAATTTTATGGTAATCTTGTAAACATATTTTCAGATTTGCAATCACTTTAATAAGTTCATATTGCTGAAAGTTATACCTTTATTTCCAACATTTGGTATCAAAGCTAATGGTTTTGTTAAGAGAGGGATGCCTTTCTTTTGAGTGTTGAATATTTTTTGGTTGCAAAGGGAGATTTTGCATTGTGGGTTTTTTCAGATTTATGAAGAAGATTGTAAACCATGGCTTCTACCTCTTGTCTAGATATTGAGAAGTTCAATGGCATTGGCTATGAGATGTGGAATTTGAAGATGGAGGATCTCCTTGAAAAGAGATCAATGGTTGGTAGTTTCAAATGAAAAGAAACTAAAACCAATGTCTAACAAAGATTGGAAGAAATGGACAAGAAGGCACAGGAAACCATTCAGTTGTGTCTTGTAGATTTGTCCTCTTGAATGTTTTGGAAGAATCTACTGCATATAATTTGTGGAAGAGGATAGGTGATATTTACCAAACCGAAAGTTTAACTAATAAGTTGTATCTCAAATGACATTTGTATTATTTGAAAATGAAGGATGGTGATTCTATAGTATAACATTTAAATGCTTTGAATATGATTATAATTCAGCTTGCATCAGCAGATGTTAAGATAGAAGAGAAAGATAAATGCATTTTGTTGCTTTTTTCTTTACCCAAATCTTGGGAAAATCTAATTTTTTCCATAAGTGGTGGTGATACATAAATGAAGATGGATAGTCTCATTGCAATACTTTTTTTGAATGAGATGAGGAGAAATTCCATGAATCTAAGCTCCCAAGATGCCTTTCATGTGCGAGGAAGGTCCAAAGAAAAAGGAGGGCCTAAAGGGGACAAGAAGAGAGACAAGTCTAAAGGATGTTCTAAAGCCCCTGGGAAGAGTAGAGTAAAGTGTTGGAGTTGTAGTAAGAAAGGACATGTGAAGGAGTATAGAAACAAGAAAACGAGTTCAAATACTTCCATAGAAAAGTCCTCAGAAAATGGTGATTCTGATGCTTTGTTTATTTTTGCTAACACTATTAGTGATGATGCTTGGCTTATTGATTTAGGTTGCTCCTAGCATATGACTCCTCACAAGGAGTGGTTTACTTTATTTTCAACTTATGATGGGGGAGAAGCTTTCCTTGGTGATAACAACATGAAGAAGATTATTTGTAGGGGAAAGGTAAAGTTGTGTTTTAGTGATGGAAGAGTTAAAACTCTTGATCATGTTTTACATATTCCAGGACTTGTGAGAAATTTACTTTCAATATCCAATTTGAATGATTTTGGAATGCATGTGACATTTGACAAGTTTGGTTGCAGGTTGGTAAGAGGGAGTTTGGTGATAGCTAAAGGATCTTAGATTGGGACTTTGTTTAGGCTTAATGCATCTACTTTTTGTAATTCTTCCAATGTAACTGGCACTAAAATGCATGTATGTTGTGGTACCATAGATTGGGTCACATAAGTGAAAAATGTCTTAAGACTATTTTGAATAAAAAATTGGTTGACTATATTTCTGATTACTTTGTTGGTAAAAATGATTTTTGTGAGCATTGTGTGCTTGGTAAATGGAATAGATCCATTTCCTAATGGGATTAAGAAAGCTAAGATATTATTAGAGATCATTCATTCAGATGTGTTTGGACCAGTGGATGTTGACTCTTTTGGAAAATATCATTATTATGTTACTTTCATTGATGATGTGTCAAGATACACTTGGATTTATTTTATGCATGAAAAAATTGAGGTTTTTGCTAAGTTTAAGGAATTAAAATCCTTAGTTGAGAAGAAAATGAATTATAAGATAAGGGTGTTGATATCTGACAATGTGGGTTAATATTAATCTAGGGAATTTGATGAGTTCTATAAGCATGCATGTATTTTTTGGAAAAAGACTACTCCTTATACTCCCAAAAAAATGGGGTAGAAAAAAGAATGAACTGAACCTTGATGGAAAGAGCTAGAAGAGAATGTTGAGTGGTGCTAAGCTTGATAGATGCTTTTGGGTAGAGGTTGTAAGTACTACATGTTATTTGGTTAATAGATCTCCTTGTTCAACTCTTGTTGATAAAACTCCTTATGAAGTGTGGATAGGTAGAAAGCCTTTTGTTTCACATTTAATGGTCTTTGGTTGTGAGGATTTTGTTGATGTGCCTCAAGAGAAGCGTTCTAAGTTGGATAAAAAAGAACATAAATGCATCTTTGTTGGTTACAATGAGAATGTAAAAGGTTATAAGGTTTGGAATCCACTACCCATAAAATGGTTTTCTTTAGAGATGTAATTTTTTAGAGAGTTTAGAACTTACTTAGGTGAAGAAAAACCAAAGGAGAAAAATAAGAGAAAAATGGTGCGCTTCAAGACAAATATTGAGAAGTAGGAAGATGCACATGTGGAAGAACAATCAGATGGATTAGAGGATGGAGAAGAAGAGGGTTCAGATGATGTGCAAGATGAGCATGTAGAAGAAGAAGAATAACAAGACCCCCTTACTCTTACCTTGATAAGATCCACAAGGCAATAGAATCTAGTTGACAGGCATATCCCATCTAATTTCCATTGTGTATTTTCTTTGTTCAATACTGACAATGAACCTAGATCCTACAAGGAGGCTCTTTCTTCAAAATAAAGCGAGTCTTGGATGCAAGCCATGTAGTAGGAGATGATGGATTTAGATAGTTGTGATACTTGGGATCTTGTGAGTTTTCCCAAAGGAAGGAAGCCCATTGGATGTGGGTATTTAAAAAGAAGTTTGGAGAAAATGGTTGGTTAGAGTAGTACAAGGCTAGATTGGTGGCAAAGGGCTACTCCCAAAGGGAGGGAATTGATTTCAGTGAAATATTCTCTCCTATTGCTAAGTTAACTTCTATTAGATTCCTATTATCAATTGTTGCTACTTATGATTTTGAAGTAGAGAAAATGGATGTTAAAACTGCCTTCTTGCATGGGGATCTTGAGGAAGAGATTTATATGTGACAACCTGATGGTTTTTTCAAGTGGAAGGAAAATAACACTTGGTTTGCAGGTTAAAGAGATCTTTATATGGTTTGAAATAGTCACCCGAGATGTACTAAAAGTTCAAATGATGAATTTACATTGAATTTTGGTTTTATTAGAAGTGAGGAGGATCATTGTGTTTATATTAAGGTTATTGATGATTAGATACTAATCATTGTCTTATATGGTGATGACATGTTTATGAATAACAAGGTGATGATTAGAGAGCTTAAGACTCAAATTTTTGGAACATTTGATATGAAGGATTTGGGGACTGCAAAATATATTCTTAGGATGGAGATCAATAGAGACTGGGTTCACAAAAAGCTTTGGTTAAGTCAGAGTAAGTATGTTGATACTATTTTATAAAGGTTTAATATGCATGACTATAAAACAATAAATATTCCATTTTCAATTGGTACTAAGGTGAGTTTAGACATGTTTCCTAATTCTAATGATGACTTTAAAGAGATGTATAACGTTCCTTATGCTAGTGCTATTGGTAGTTTGATGTATGCAATGGTTTGCAGTAGACTAGATATAGCCCAAGTAGTGGGAGTTTTGAGTAGGTTTATGTCTAACCCTGGTAGAGAGCATTGGATTTTTGTTAAGAAGGTGTTTAGATATTTGCATGATATTTTGGATTATTGTTTGGCTTATCATGGTAAGTTGATGGTGTGGATAAGTCATTGGACATATAGGGGTTTTTTGATGTAGATTGGGTAGGTGACTTGGATAGTTGAAGGTCCACTAGTGGCTTTGTTTTTACTTTTTTTGGAGGTGCAGTGAGTTGGATGAGTAAGAGGTAGCCTATAGTTGCATTGTCCACCTCTGAAGTAGAGTGTATGGCAACTACACATGCTTCTAAGGAGGCAGTTTGGTTACAGAGAATTGGTAATGGCATTAATTTTGATTGCAAGATAGTGAGGATATGATGTGATAGTTAGAGTGCCATGTGTTCAGCCAAAAATCCTATAGATCATGCTTTTACTAAGCATGTTGATGGTTAGTATCACTTTGTGTGAGAAATGGTAGAGAATGGAAAATTTTTAATTGAGAAGGTTGACACTTTGGATAATGCTGCATATTATTTCATGAAGCCAATGACCACAAATAAGTTCTCTTGGTGTAGGAAGGCCATGGGTCTTGATCACTATACTTGATTAGATGTTTTATTTGTATCTCATGGATGTAATTGCAATGTATAGTGTCAAGTGGGAGAATGTTAGAATAGGTGACATTATAATTTCCATCTCAAGTTGATTTATGTGTCTCCAAATTCCTTGGAAAGTGTTCTAGGGGACATGAGGTACAAATTTTTTATTATTTATTTTCCTATGACAAATTGTAATTACATTCAAAGAGTGGGCCCTTTATGGAGGCAATTACAAAGTATCTTGGAGGCATATCCTCTTGGATGTCCAACTTTGTGGGTGGGTACCACTACAGTGTGCATGTCCTTGCATGTTATTTGCATGTTTTGTATGCTCTTGCATGGTTGGGCACCCAGGTTTACATGTTGGTGCATGATCTTGCATGTAGCCATCAAAGTCGTCAGAGAGTTATGGAGTACTTAGGTTTGACCAATTCCTATTGGATGTGGGTTAGGCACCCTTGTGAAAGCCATGTGATAATTTAATATTTTATTCCATATTTATGAGCTGTCCACTAAGGGGGGTGTGGGTTTTTATAGGTGGTTTTTCTTGTTGATTTGGGATACCATTTGTGGTATTATCTCCCACAAACTTCTATATATTGTAGCCTTGAGATGGTGGTTTAGTATGAGTTTTTTGTAGGTTTTTAGAGTGACGAAGTGTTTCCGAATTACATAGAGGATTATTGTATTGATGTATTTCCTTGAAGATTAATACAAACATTGGATCTCTTTGGGTGTGGAGTTTTTTTCTGCAAGGGTTTCTCCACTTATATCTTGTGTCACTTGTGTTGATGACTTGTTTTATTGCAAATTTTTCTTTCATTGTTGCAATTATCAATCACTTAATCATTTTATGGTAACTTGTAAACTTAATTTTAGATTTGAAATCACTTTAATAAGTTCATATTGCTGCAAGATATACCTTTATTTCCAATATTGCCCCCTTCCCTACCACCATAGAAGCATTATTTCAATGCTAGCCCAAAACACAAACAAACTCCATGTGGGTTGGAATATGGCATTCTTCCCTTGCACTTATTATTTGTCATATATGGAAGGAGAAAATTTCATGAATTTTTAAAGTGAAAGCATCTAACATAGAATAAATTATATGCTAGATCGAGGTGGCTATTTATAGACCCAGAATGTGCAGTCTTGCATGAAGAAGAAATGGAAATTTTCAAGTTGGGATAACAACATCCTTTCCATGGCGCCAATTTTGAAATTGACTTGTCATAGACCAAACTTAAATGAATGTGGCTCAAGACGGTCTTTGGCTAAGTGGAATCTCCCCCTGAGTGGTCACTTAAAATTAAATTTTGATGGGGCCTCATGCGAAAATCGGGGGCCTCTAGTGTGGGATTCATCATATGAATTGACCAAATATTGTTATGCTAGTTTGGAAACGAGATGAACAACAATGCTGAATTTGAGGCATTGAAAGAAGGTCTCAAAACATGTGTTACTAGAGGTGTGAAATCGATCAACATTGAAGGGGATTCCCTAAATGTAATTAGAGCAATCATTGCAAAGACCACCCCCAATTGGAAATTAGAAAACAAACTCCTTGAATTGTTAAGGTGCTTGGATGAAATTGAAGATTACTTGATAAAACACATTTTTAGGGAAGAAAACAGGTCCGTCGATCTCCTTTCCAATTTGGAAATTGATCAAGTCAAAGTTCAAAAAATATCCGGACAGTTGAATGACTGGCCTGGATTGGCACAGGGGATAACTTCATATTTGAAGGGGAAAAAATGTCAAAAAGTCAAATATATAACTCTCAAGGACCAGATAATCATATCATGACATGAGTGCAATTACATTATTCTAAGGTTGAATGCTTTCTGATTCATATCTCTGTGTTCTAGCGACATGTGATGCTTGTCAGGGGAGTTTTGACAGTTAATCATGAATCTTCCACTATTGTTCACGTCCTTTGCGGATTGATTTGAAACCTAGATCCAGGCATAGAGGATTATGTGTCAACATAGCACAATGGGAAAACACAGAATTGGTAGAGAAGATGACTTCCATTTGATATGATCAAGAATCTCTGTTTGTGGGATTTGATGGATCTTTTTAGAATACGAAATATGTGCTCAAGGCTATATTATTTCTATAAAATTATAAGCTTAACTAAAAATATTATGAGGAAAAATGGACGATATGCCAAAGAAACCAAATATTTTATGCAAATGCAATCAGGAAAATGTACATGAACAATTGAGGGAAATCTTCAAGCTTTAGTATGATGTCAAAGAAGAGGCGATATCGGCTATGATAGGAACCAACCATATGCACATGGACCATATTCATAATGTTGAATTGTTTGAATGATTCCTCTACAACATTGTCTGTACCTCTAGGAACTTTGAATGGGATGGTAAAGCTATAACCACCTTTATGAAAGAGAAATTTTAGGCGGATGCCGTTGGTGCTATGGTTATAATGTACAATGACCCAAAAATTAGGATTGTTGGTGATGCCATATGCATTGAGACTGCAAGGTAGAATAAGGAAATGAAGCATGCAATAACCCTCATGAGGGAAGGACTAGGCAAGAACATGTCACATATGCATTGTACATGTTCCACAATGACACTCTCTTCTCTACTGCATAGATAGAAATAACTCAAACTGTAATTGAAGGATTGACCTGACCCTTTTCTTCTCTCTTACCTAAACTCAAGGAAAAAATCTATGTATTTTCCATATTGTCAAGTTAATAGAATGAGATTGTCCCCTTGACATCAATTTTCCAAAAAAAAATCTATGGTCTATATATGAATGTGTGAATATATTCAAATTTTTATATTCTCTTTTGACACAACCTTCTTTAACCTACTACATAACCCTTGAATTTCCTCTTTTCATTCATATTGGGATATAAATACAACTCTTAAGAAACTTAGCCCTAATTCCTTAATTTGTCCCCCATTCTCAACAACATATGGTTATATTTCCAATACCTTATTAAAGTGGTAAAATAAGATCATAACACAGAACAAATCATTTCAAAAAATAAAAGATTCAATAAGGAAGGATTACAATTGGGAAGAAATTTATTTTTATGGTTTGTAATAGAATACTCTAGGTTCTAGCCTTGTGGGAAGGGGTTAGGCACCTACAGGATGACAATAGACACTATCCTATAGGGATATCTAAGATAAGTAACCACCAAGGTAGGTCAAGTTTGATCCATTAGGGATGGATAAAAATGATTATAAAATACCAATTAGAAACACCCATGTCTAAAGGAAATTACAAGAGACAAAGAGAGATTTTGAGAAAATTAAGATGACAACTAAAATGAGCATTGAGGAGAAGAGATTGAAACAACTATGGGAAATAGGAAATATATAGGAAAAGGGTGGAGATAATCAAGGAGGCCTTGTTAGAGCATGCCATTAGGCTATTATAGAAAGTTTAAAATGTACCCATTTGGGAGGATAAATAGTACCACTAGCATATGAAGATATAAAAGAGAGCTTGATTACTAGTGTAAGAAAATCCAGAGCAAACCTAACAAGAATGAAAAAAAAGAATTATAACAACTTTAAGGAGTAAAAAAAGGAATGAATTGGGAGCTATAGTGCTCAGTTAGACTATGTAAGGAGGGGTTAATTTTTTGTATAATTTTTGGCTTGACAACCATTTTATAGAATCAA
Organism: Sequoia sempervirens; assembly: GCA_007258455.2. Lineage (NCBI taxonomy): Eukaryota > Viridiplantae > Streptophyta > Pinopsida > Cupressales > Cupressaceae > Sequoia > Sequoia sempervirens. The sequence goes on from VDFB02085839.1 coordinate 14,605, forward strand.
TTTGTCAAACCTTAAGGTTACCACAAATGAAGGGTTTGAGGGTTTAATAACCCCAATTTTATTTAACTAAAGCCTCTATATTTTAATAAGGATTACTCAAATGATGTAGCCAATACAAGTGTGAGATTTGTTAAAGGATGGATATCATGAGAAAATGAAAGAGAGGATGGTGATGATACCAAGTTTAATAAATTTTCTATTAATAAAATGAATGATTTTTGAGAAGGGATACATATATATTATCTAATGACATGCTTTTAACTAATAAAAAATTACCAAATGATACATGTCCTAAGATGAAGAGACACCTTGAAGAGGTAACTCCTAGGCCAAGATTTGTCTCATGTGCTACTTAAGACAAGGGGAATGACTATATAAAATACATTTAATGATTAATTATGGAAAAAAAGAAGAGAACAAGAAAAAAGAGTTTGTGAGTGATTGTGAGGAGATTTTAGGGAATGATTTTTTTGAGATTTCATTATCAAGGGATAAGGAAAGAAATAGGAAATTAGGGGAACACCAAAAGTGCAAAAAATAATATAGTATTTGAGGGAAATAAACCTAATAATCCAAGGGAAAAAAGAAGAAAATTCATGAATTAGTGAAGGAAAATATTCTATTAATAGTGGCAATCTTGAGGAACCTATCACTAATATCATGGATAAAAATAGAGCAAAATTTCCAAATTTTGGAAAAGATACCAAAGAAGTCTTTGAATATATACCATCTTAGAGTTTTTATGACAACAAAATAAAATATAGAGTAATCAAACTAGAATTTATGAATTTATAGGGGCACTTAGAGGTGAAGCTATGGAATGGTATATGGAGAAGTTCTCACAACATGATAATGGATGGAAAGAGATTAAATGAGTTCCTTTGTAACTTTGAGTCTCTTGAGGATCCTTCAAAACGTGTAAGTAAGATGAATGAGATGATTTAGAAAAATAGAGAAACAATCAAAGAGTTTGATTGTAGATTTAAAGAATTGGTGCATGATTTGGGGAAGATTCTCATAGAGAAACAAAGGGTAGAATGGTTTATTTTTGGATTATTTCCAAAATTAGTGTGTAGAATAGAGGCATAGTGTTGGGGAAGAGAAAGAAAAAAAATAGAAAATAGAAAGGTTAACTATATGAATTGAACTTGATTAAAGATCAAAAAATAAATCGTAGCCAAAGGGGAGAGTCATTAGGAATCATAACCAATAATGAGAAGGAAAATTTAGTGCAAATATGCTCTAGTGGAGGACACCAATAAATTAGAATTGTCTAGTACTGAAAGGAGAGAAAAGGGCGGTACTATTGAGAATAGATATGATACCAACACCCAAAATTTTAAAAGAATATATTATGGTTCATCTATGGATATTGGGATGACCATAAATAGATGATTTCCCATCCCTAGTTTGGCTAAGTGAATATGATGAAAATGATCTATACTATAATCACTAGTGTGAGGATAAGGAACCAATGTACAAAGGGATGAAAGAACCAAAGGGTTGGTGGTGATATATTTTATACACATGGCCATGGTTATAGGTAGCCTCAATGGAGAAACCCATTCAATATCAATACAACACAAAATATGGTGCCAAAACTCATGAATGAAATCCCACTTGCTAGTTATCCTTAGAATGAAATTGAGGCTATCAAAATGATTATAGAGGAGGATGTGACAAAGGTTGAGGAAAAAGATAAAGGATAAGAGAAGAGGCCACTTGTTAAAAGTGCATTGATATGGGCCACCATTCAAAATGAGTTTTGAGAAGAAAATAAGAGAGTATGTGGATTATGGAGTGATCTAGTCATGATTATTTTAGCTTCCTAGGGGCCAAGAAATACTATAAGAATGCACCCACAAACATGAAGAGTGAATATCTATTTGGGCCACATGTGTCCAATAGAGCAAAGATAATGATGATAATTCATAAATAAATCCCCTAAGGTGATGTGAGCCTATGTAAACCTCTAGTGTGGCTATGTTGAGAAGGTGTTTTTGGTGTTGAGCATGTGTTGTAGATGCAACATGGTCACTTGGTTTCCAAGTGATTTTGAGAAAATTTGCATAAAGAGTATACAAGGTGACAAGGGTGTGTTTTGTATTGTGCTTCATATTTATTCATAATGAAGATGCACTTGTGCGATTTGGATGTGATATTTATAATTTTTCAAATGTGTTATATCCATAGTTTTAAGTTTTGGATCATGCGATAGTAGATGTGTTTAATAGTGTGTTGGATTGTCTCTAGCCTGTGAAGAAGGTTGCCTAGGAGAAATGGAATTGCTTTGCATTTCTTTGCATTTAAGTTTCTTGTCTTGTATATTTAGGAATATGATAATTATGCTTGTATCTATCTTCCCCTCGATGGTTTGGAGTTCAACTATTCTGCAAGCTTGATTCATGTGTTGTGTCTCAGTAGTAGTTTGACTAGTTGCATAGGATAATAATATTTTCAATTGTAGGTGTTTAGGCCAGTGTTGTTGAATATTTTTTTGGTTTTTCAATATTCTAGGATGTTGTGCAATGTTTCTATGTGGTTCGTAGGATGTTTTTGGACTTGGTGAAGTGTGTATGTGGTAGCTTGTTAGTGTTAATACCGATTTGGCTGATTTGGTGTGTTATCGTTACTTGTAGATGTGCTTCATGGTTTGTGGAAGTGTGGTGTAGATTTGGGTCTTGTTTAACCCTTGGTATGGTCCACCTTCATTTCTTTCCACCACAAAAGTGTTTGGTGCCAACCTATTTGGTGGTTGCATGTTTGAGGTGCATACGTTTCATTAAAGTTGACCTGGAGAAGGTTGTTTGAGGTCATGAAGGATATAGATACAAGGTCAATTGTTGGAGAGTTGTGAGATTTGTTTGGTGTGAAAAAATGTAAGTGTGATGTTCAGTGTTGTGATTTGAGTGCGAGTATGAATGCCTATGACTACCAAAAGTAGTGATCAAAAGGTATCTACATTTTAGTGTTCCTAAAGTTGTTGGAGGCAGTGAGCCAAAGGTTGTAGATGGTGTAGAGATTTTGTGATGGATTCTCCTGTAGCTATGAGGTAGTGAACCTCCTTTTAGTAGTCTCTTTCTATTCTCTTTCTATGTGGGTAGTGAGCCCTTCTTTCTTATGGACAGCGAGTCCTTTGGGTAGTGGGCCCTTTTGACAGTAAGCCTTTTGTTATCGGCGTTGTTATTCATATATATGTAAGTTAATCCTCACCATGGTTATTCCTTGATTAGGGATTTCCTTTTAAATATGGTGTTTTATTATGTATGTTGTTAATGTGTTGATGTTTCATTTTTTTACATTCATGCTAATTCTTAATAAGGGTTTGAAGGTTAATGAGGGCTTAGCAGTTTTAATGTACAACTGATTCACAATAGCATGAATGTAAACAAATAAAATATCAACACATCAATAAGAAAAGAAACTCTGATCTCCAACACTCAAGTAACTCCCATCCTTACTTCAGCTCTCCACTTCTCTCTCCACTACACTCTCCCCCTTTCTCTCTCCCTTCTCAATAGACACAAAAGAGGTTCAAGACTAAGGAATATTCTATCGCAAGATCTTTGGAGTTGGTGCATACAAACCTATGTGGACCTACCAAAACAATAATCTCTCAAGGTGATAGGTATTTTATGTTGTTAATAGATGATTACACTAAAATGACTTGGGAAACATTTCTCAAAGAAAAATCATAAGCTCTAGATAAGTTTAAATAATTTAAATCTATGGTTGAGAATGAAATGGATCTAAAAATCAAGTGTTTAAGGTTTGAAAGAGGTTGTGAGTTCACCTCCAATGAATTTAATATTTTTTATGAAGATCATGGGATAAAAAGACACTTATCTACTCCTAGGACTCCTCAGTAGAATGAAGTTATGGATAGGAAGAATAGGAAATTTCAAAAAGTTGCAAGAACTAGGTTGAAGGAAGCAATTCTACTAGATGTCTATTGGAGAGAAGCTATTCACACTACATAGTTTACATTCTTAACTGAGGACAAGCAAGAGTAAATAGTTTAAAGAACATCTATGAGTTATGGTATGAAAAAATTCCTACTATGAAATGTTTTGAGTCTTTGGAAGTAAATTTTATATAAAGAGAGATTTAGAGAACTTAGGAAAGTTTGATGCAAGATCAGATGAAGGAATCTTCCTTGGATACTCTACAAAGAGCAAGGCATACACGTGCTACAAAAAAAGTTAAAGAAGATAGTTGAAAGTGCAAGTGTCAAAGTGGATGAAGAATCACATCAGAGCTTAGTGTTGATAGAAGGATATGAATTTGATGATCCCCCTTGTAGATAAGAACAAAAAGAAGAGAAAGGAAAGAAGATGCTAGTGGAAGAGGATGAAGCTTCAAAAAAGAATCCTAAGACTCCCAAGTATGTACAAAAGAATCATTTTGAGGATCAAATAATTGGAGACAAAAGTAAAGATGCGCTGACAAGAAGAAAAGCTACTATGGAAGAGGAACAAGTAAACTTTTGTTCTTTCTGAGATAGAACTTAAAATATTAATTGAGGTATGCAAGGATGAAAATTGGATTAAAGCTATGGAAGAAAAGTAAGGTAGATTGAGAAGAATCATAAATGGGAACTGGTCCCAAAACCAACAAACAAGAATGTGATTGGAGCTAAATGGGTTTTTAGGAACAAGTTCAATGAGAATGGAGAATTTATTAGAAACAAGGCTAGACTTAAGTGTAAGGGCTACTCACAAGTGGAAGGAATAGATTTTGAAGAGACTTTTGCTCTTGTAGAAAGAATGAAAGCTATTAGGATTTTTTGGATTTTACAGCACACAAAGACTTCAAGGTATATCAAACAGATGTAATTGTTGGAAATAAGATGCCATTTAATTTCAAATCCTAAACATTTATTATTTCATGTATCTCCTAGATTCTTGGAATGTGTTCAACAACACTAAGATTAGGATGAGATTAATATTTAATGAAATAATCACGATTATTGACATTTGTAATTAATTCTAAATGTAAGGAGCATGTGAGGGTGTCCATAATGAGTTCCTAAATAATAGGGGCACATGGGCCACCCACATGGTAAGGTGAAACTCACCTTGTGTTCAGTTAACTATACAGAGTAATAGTTAACACTTCTGAATGCATGAAAAAATCCTAGGAGTTAGGATTTGATGTTTGCATGCTTGAAGTTCAGTTCAGTTCAGTTCAGTTTAGATCAATTCAGTTTAGTTCAGAATCAGTTTAGTTTAGTTCAGTTATGGTTCAGTTGTCTTCAGTTAGTTTCAGTTGTATGTTAGTTAACTTTAGTTAACTTGGAATGCATGGCTAATAACATTCAGTTGTATGATAGATAACAAGGACTACCTCCAGTTAACAGGGGATGATCATTCTTGCATGAATGGCGTTGAGTAAATGTTTCAGTTAACTAGAAATCACTTGGAGCCAACTTGGGCGCCCAATGGTGTTGAGTAAATGTTTCAGTTAACTAGAAATTACTTGGAGCCAACTTGGGTGCCCAAGATGCTTTCTTGTATTTACCTCTCTTGCATGATAAGATATTTTTGAAGGCTCAATTAAATAAGATTACTTATGGGCGCTAACTTTGAGGAAGAGCTTTGGAATTATCACCAAAGTGAAGGATAAGTTGTAGCTTTAGTTTGGGATGCCCAAATGCATGAAGCACATGTTGTAAGCTTTAGTATTCATAGAATAACTCAACTTGAAGCAATATGGTGTACCTTTTCAAGGGCTTGAGCTTGTGCATTGTAATTATCACCATTTGGAGATTACAAGGTTGCATATTGTCTCTATATCTCATTCAAGTTGAAGAGAGTTTTCATAATTGTTATTTGTAGGTGTGAAGAAGATTGGTAAAGATAGAAGAAACATTCTCAAGCAAGAATTGGAGCTATTGTAATTCAGATTGAATAATAGAATAATTCTTGGTGGAGTTTTTCCAAAGGGTTTCTCCACTTTATATCTTGTGTGATCTTTCTAATATCCTGTCTAGTTCTTCTATCAACTTCTCTCTTCATTCTACAACAGTAAAATGAATTAATCAAGATAATCACCCACAAAGAATATATGTAACAAAGAAAGAGCTTACTTAGATCAACAATATTAAAGTTTTATAGAGTATTAAGCTAAGAAAACACCTCATTTTTCAACATTTGGTATTAGAGTTGAGGTTGGGTAGAGTATTGGGATGCCTTTCTCTTAAAGTTTGAAGGATTTATTGGCTTAGTGGGAGCTCTTATTATTTTAGTAATTTTTTGATTTTGGAATTAAGTTTTTGTTACAATGAATTCAAGGTTAGAAATTAAAAGGTTCAATGGTTCTAACTATGAAATGTGGAAATTAAAAATGGAAGTTCTTCTTGAAGAAAGAGATCAATGGTTAGCGGTTAATAATGAGACAAAGACACCTACAACTATGTCAAATGAAGATTGGGCTAAGTTAGATAAAAAGGTAAGAGGAACAATTAGATTGTGTCTTGTTGATGCTGTTCTTTTAAATGTTTCAGTGGAAACCAATGCATATAAATTGTGGAAAAGAATAGGAGACATTTATCAAACAAAGAGTCTAACAAATAAGTTGTATCTGAAAAGGCAATTATATTCATTGAAAATGAAAGATGGTGATTCGGTAGCACAACATTTAAATTCTTTCAATTTAATTATTAGTCAGTTAGCATCCATATATGTAAAGCTTGAGGATTAGGATAAGTGCATTTTATTGCTTTGCTCTTTACCAGATTCTTGGGAAAATATAATAGTTGCAATTAGTGGTAATGGTGCAGATCCAAAGATGGACATCATTCCTACTCTCCTATCAGAGGAGATGAGGAGGAAATCTAAAACTGGCTCCCAAGATGCTTTCTTTGTAAGAGGTAGGCCTAAAGAGAAGGAATCTAATTCATACAAGAAAGGAAAGGGTAAGTCTAAAGGACGGTCAAAACCCCTGGTAAGAGTAAGGTAAAATGCTGGAATTGCGGAAAACCTGGACATATTAAAAAGGATTTTAAGAGCAAGAAGAAGAGTACTAATGCTTTTACAGAAAAATCCGATGACAGTAATGATGCATGGGTGTGTGCAAGAAGTTGAGTCCACTTTTTGGCCAAAAAGTGGAAGTGTTTTCCCTGATTTTCAGTATTTGACACATTTCACCTTAAAATTTGAAGCACTTAGAGATGAAATCTTTAAAAAAGTCACTAATCATTTATTTCAATACCCAGATTGTACAAATTGAGTTTTAATAGGCATTTTTAAAAACCATTGTTTAAAAGTCATTTTTTTTTACCATACCATGCATGTGTACGACATCCATATTTTGACTTAAATTATCGTATTTTTCTAAATCCTTTTGGGAAAAGTTTCATGATTCACTAAAGCTTGCTCTTGATATTTTTTTGTAATTTTTTATTGAATATTTTTTTGTTAATTTTTTATTAGGCAGATTTGTCGTTTTGAAAAATTGTCATGTACGACATGCATAAGATGACCTAAACTTATCATTTTCTATTTTTTTTTTCAAATTGAAAAGAATTATCTGAAGTTTACTCTCGTGCAATCTGTTTGTCAAAATGTTATGTTGATCAAAAGTTATTAAAATAGTAAAAAACTCTTATATTTAAAGTTTATGGACCAATTTTATTAGAAATTAATTGAAAAATAGAAAAATAAATTCAATTGAAAAGAAAATTACATATTTAGAATTTGCATTGTTTTATCTAAAATGGGTTTTAATTTCGTCAGAAAATTTTGCAAAAAAGGTCAGCCATATGTCCAAAGTTGGTATTTTTCTTTGACATTGTTAGGGCCTTCAACTTGCAAGTCAAACCAGGTTGAAGGCCTAGGTTCAGACTTCCAATGCTTTTCCCAAACCAAAAACCTTGGCAAAAACCCACCCACGATGCAAAACAAAATTCAAATTTAAAAAAATGGGATCCCGATTATAAAACGGGATCCCGTTTATTAATAAACGGGATCCCATTCCCATCCGATAGTATTCCAACCATTGTAAATGGAACGGGATCCCGTTTCATAAACGAGATCTCGTTACCTTCACAATGGCTCCGACATTCAATGTCGGTGAATAGGATCCCAATTATAGAGCGGGACCCCACTTATTAATAAACAAGATCCTGTTTTATAATTGAGATCTCATTTTATAATAAACAGGATCCCGTTTTATAGACGGGATCCCGTTTATTTTATTTAAAAACACTGTGCAAAATTACTGTGAAGTCTGCAACTTTGCAACTTCATATGTACGGCCGAGAGCACTAAAAATGAATTTTTTTCATAAGTTATTGTATTTACAGGTGATGAATTTTATTTTTGGTTGATTTTATCAAAGGGAGCATCATCTACACCATTTTTGAAGTGAAATTGTGTTATTTTTGTGCTTGTTTGGAGGAACAAAAGGTTTCAATTTGCAATATGGATTGAATTTTTCAAAGGAAGCATGAAGAAAACAATTTTTAAAGTGGAATTGTGGTAGTTTTCTACTTGTTTTGAGGAACACAAGAGGAAGAATTTTGTCATAATAGGTTTCAACTTCCAATTTGGATTGAATATTTTGAATTATTTCACTATTAACATTCATTTGTGCTTGAGAATTTTATAATTATGGGAGATAAAACTCGTAATAAGAGAAGAAAGACATTGACTCCTCAAGAAGTTGAAGCAAATAGAGAAAAAGAGAGACAAAGACAAAGAGAAAGAAGAATGAGAATGAAATCAATGAACGATGGTGGAACAACCAATTCAACAACTATTGAAGATGAAAACATTGAAGATACCATAGTTGTAGATGAAGCTAATTTGCAAGGAGTCAATTTGGAGAAGAATATGATTATACAAACAAGTCCTACTATGTCTTCAAATCCCTCTTTGAATGCTATGGAGAATGTTTCAATATGCACAAATCCAGGTACGTCTTCAAATCCATATGTTAGTGAAATGGTAAATTTGTATGTAGAAGTTTTACAAGATGCTGGATATAATGATGTTGACATTGACTATATTCAGAGAGATGAAACTTTTATAGAACTTGTTGAAAACAAAAAAGAAAAATCTTTTGTTGCAAATGAAAATCAAAATGATCATTTTCTTGAAAATGAAAACAAAACCTATATTTTTGATGAAAAATGAAAATGAAAACCGTTTTGTTGATGAAAATGAAAATGAGAACCATTTTGTTAATGAAAATGAAGATGAAAATGAAAAATGAAAACCATTTTGTTGATGAAAATGAAAAAATGAAAACCATTTTGTTGATGAAAATGAAGATGAAAATCTAAAATGTGATGTTGAATTTAATGAAAATACTTTTTTTAAAATTGGAAGTGGTGTTTTCGATAATCTTCCTGATCAAATTTCTTGGAGGCAAATAAGAACACATCCGAATAGAATATACACCAAATTCTTTTATCGTAAAAAAATTGCATTTCAATGTCAACTAATGATGCAATTGATGAGAATGCAAAAAATGAGGAAAGTAATGAAAAGGTTAGGCTTTTATGTTAAACCAAAAAGAAAAGATCAATCATTAAAACATGCTATGTCTACTGTTGCTAGTGCCATTCAATCTATTGGGAAAAATAGTCGATCTAAAGATAAAAACGCAGCAAGAAGAGCTATAACTACTGCTATAGTTAATAAAACAACTTTGAATAAAAGAATGGTAAGCAATATTAGTGAAGTTTTAAAAATGCATCCTAAAACATTACTAAGAGCTGCAAAAAGAAGAGAAAGTATAGAAAATGATCCTATCAATCAATGTTGGAGTTTCAATGGATGACTACCGAGGTCCTGACATAAAATTGAATGTTGAAATTAAATCATTGATCAAAAAATATTGGCATGATAATACTAGGGTTTCATCTAATGCTAGAGATGTTTTAAAATTAAGGGTCGGGTCCAAAGTTCGCGATCCTCACCCAAAACACCTATTAGATACAACACAAACTGAATTTTATAGAAAATTTTGTAGCGATTTAGTGTTACCTCGTAATATTAAAATAAGTCAAAGGTCTTTTGAAAAATGTAAACCCTGGTATGTAAAAATTAATAAGCAACAAATATCTTGTTGTTGTAAAATACATGTTCAATTTCGTTATTTTTATGATGTTTTTCGATATATATGTTGTACCTTGCATACTAACATGATTATATAGGATTGTGGTATTGATATGCCACCTGAAGCAATAAGAAAGTTTATTTCAGGTTTGTTTTGTGAAAAATCTAATAATAAATTATTTTATTTAAGTTCTTGTATTTCTAGACAATGCATTAACTACTTAAATTTTCATTTTTAAGAATTTGTTTGCATGAAAGTAAGTTGATCATGATTTTGGACAACAATTAAAGTGTATCAAAAGATTTAGGAATGTTCACTATTCTTTAAAAGATGGAAAAATAGGAAAGCATTGTGATTTAGTTACAAAAAAAAGTTAGTGTGCATGCATTTATGAGTGAATTTAATAATAAAATTATACCAAAATATGTTATGCACTCTGAACATGCTCGATGGCTTGATGGCCAATTTCGCACATGTAGAAACACATTTCCAATTGGTACTATACTTTCAATGGTTGATTTTTCAGAGAATTATACTCTCACTCCGCAAGAGGAAATTCAATCTCAATATTATAATTCAGTGCAAGTAGCTATGTTTGTTCATATTGTTTATAGACATGTAGATGATAGCACTGAGGATGATAGAAATTTTTTGAGGGAGTATCATTTTTATTTGAGTGACAATTGGTTACACTCATCAGAGTTTGTTCAATATTGTTTTAGTATATTTTATAGAAATTTAAGAGAAAGAGGAATCCATATGAAAGAACACATCATATGGTTAGATAATTGTATGGGGCAGTTCAAAAATGCTAGAATGTTCTATTGGTTAAGTAGGGTTCACAAGGAACTTAATGTCCAACATATATGGAGTTTTTTTGAAGCTGGGCATGGTAAAGGAGAACATGATGGAGCCGGTGCATGTGTCAAAAGAATTCTTGCTAGAGAACAATTGAAATTCGAGGATTCAGTAAAATTTAAAAATGCACATGAAATTGTGGATTGGTGTAATAGAAGATTATCTACACCTGGTTCGAGTGATTACTCTACAGTTCATCGATTCTTTTGGTTGGTGGAAGAAGAGAACATTGTATCTAGAGTTGATTGTGAGACAATTAATGGATCTACTAAATGGCATTCATTTAGGAGTGTGGCAACAAGCACATGGACTATTTGGACAAGGGAGCTTGCATATTTTTGCCATTTTTGTATCTCAAGAGATTGGGAAGCTTGTGAAAATACAGAATGGGTTGAACAATGGGAGCAAAGATCGTTGACACTTGTAGAAGCACATAATCAATATGAAAGAACTATTGAAGAAAATGATCAATTGTTTGCATCTGAAGATTATGATCGTGTTTCAGACCTTGTACAAGAAGGTAATTTTAATTTAATTTATTTCATTTTATTTTGCTTTATTAAGTTATTTTTTAATACTAAATTAGTTATATGGATATGTACAAGTTATTAAATCAAATTTTGTTGGCAAGACATGTGTATGCAGTTATTGCACCTGAGGGGAATGAAGAGCAAACAAATTATTGGTTGGCTCGTTGTGTGGAAACTAAACATAAGTTGTTAACACCTCGAGAAGATGATGATGGTTTTCATTATCCAATAGGTATGGTGATCCCCTTAAGACACCTCCTGAAGCAAATTTTGATAACAAGTTTTAGATCCCCTTAAGCAATTTTTTAGAACAAGTCTTTGATCCCCTTAAGTAAATTTTGAGAAGTTATTTGATGGTGGTTTTTGAACATGTTTTCCAATAGGATCTGGTGGTTGTTGGCACTTGGCTACAAAAAATACTTGAGAAGAAAGAATGGTCTACCTGCATTCAAGACTATGAAACACATAAAAAGATTATGCATTATTCACATTTGGTGGTGGCAACAAATATAAAACTAGAGCGGTATCATGGAAGACCTTCAAAAAATTGCTATGGTCAATTTCTATGGAAGAGCATGAGGCAATCATAAATGCAAAGATTACAATGTAAATACAGGTAAATATAGTTTTAGTTTTATTTTGTCCTTTTAAATACATTAAATACATGTTTTGACATTGGTCAAGTGTGTTATTAGTTGAAATTGATTTAAATTGTTCTTTTATATATCCTTAAGGCATAATCACAAAAAGGATCGATTCCATACAAATTCAACCTAGACAACATGGAATACTTGGTAAAAATAGGTAATTATCAGTTTAAATTATATTTAAATACATGTTTTGATTACATATTGATATTGCTTGGATATTAATAGTTAAAATTGATTTATTGTCATTTTTTGTATCCTAAAGCCATCATTGCATTGATCTCATACTTTGAAACAAAAGGGAGAGGATGCCTGGATTCAACCTACAAACATGTGTGGAATACTTTTAAATGCAGGTACTTGAGTTATGTACATATAGATAGTTTTATATAAATTAAAATATGTATGTTTTGATGATTTCATTGATATTGCTTGTACCTTTTTGATATCAGGTGGTGTGAAGACCTAGTACATTCTAGCCACAAGTTTGAGATGTTCTTGAGATGGCATATCCAAATTTTGTAAACATCATTTTGAGATAACATATATGTACATACATACTTACAAAATTAAACATACTCTATGTACTTCTATGTATCAAATCAATATTCTATATATTTAGGCATATTATGACCCCTTAATACATCCCCTTAAGACATTCTATTATGACCTTTTTAGACATCCCCTTAATTAACATGTTCTATTATGACCCCTTTATACATCCCCCTAAGACCCCTTAAGACATCCCCTTAAGACGTTCTATTATGACCCTTTTAGACATCTCCTTAATTAACATGTTCTATTATGACCCCTTTAGACATCCCCTTAAGACCCCTTAAGACATCCCCTTAATTAACATGTTCTATTATGACCCCTTTAGACATCCCCTTAAGACATCCCCTTAAGACGTTCTATTATGACCCTTTTAGACATCCCCTTAATTAACATGTTCTATTATGACCCTTTTAGACATCCCCTTAAGACATCCCCTTAAGACGTTCTATTATGAACCTTTTAGACATCCCCTTAATTAACATGTTCTATTATTGATGCAGAAGCATCCAATGGTGTAAGGGCAATCTTGCATCACTAAAAAATAGTTAAATTTCAAGTTTCTCAATTTTTAGATGTTTTTACATTTTTGGATACCCTTTTCGTCATAATGAAATTCTTAATTTACAGTTTTTATTTTCTATTCCTAGGTGGAAAGATATTGCAGTTTTAGTTTCCCATATTTGCACTTGAAAATCTTCCGAGTTAGATTTGACGCAATTAGAGTTCCTGGATCGGCTCCAAAACTTTCCAAAATCGGCGTAGCTAATTTCAAGTGCGTTATTGACTTTGTGACCTTTCCAACAGTTCAAACGGTTCACGAATCGGAGTCCCGGATCAAAAGTTATGGCCCCGGGAAGTTGGCGCACTTTCTAGAAGATACAATTGCAAATGCTCTTTTGAAATTTGAACTTCATGTTGTAAATTTTCGGTGCCAAACCGCCTAAACTCAAATCTGAATGTTGTTTTGGCTCCAAAATAATGAGGAGCTCTATTTATGGGCGGGTTTCTAATTTTTGGGTAACTTTTTGGGGACAAGTTCGCATATTGTGAAAGGGTGATTATGTAGCTTTCTGTAACTTGCATGTGTTGTAAAACTTGGGATTTGAGATCCTCTGCATGTAAGAAGTTCCATTTTCTGAATAATAAAATTATTCTCTTGTTTGTGGGTTATTTTCTGTGTCTTGGGTTGTGCCCTCATCAAGTGGTATCAAAGCGGGTTTTCTTGAGCGTGTGGACAGATCGCCGATCGTGAGGCAGTTCGCACCAGGACCGTGGTTGTGGGTCGAGGTCAAGAAAGATGCCTCAAAGAGTGATGCTTGGTAGGCATGGTGGTGCCAGAGGTGGTTGAGGCGGCAGAAATGCTGGTGGAAGAGATGCACTGGCAGCCCTCCAAAGACAGATTGATGCATTACAAGAGAAGTTGAGAAGAGGGTTAAACCCGAGGGAGGAAAGTGAGGATGAAGCAGAGGAAGAAGGTTCAAATGTAGAAGAAGAAGAAGAAGCAATTGATCAAGACCAAATGCAGCTAATAAGGGCCATTTCGAAGATCGGAAAAGACTCCAATAGAAGTCCCTACATTCTAGAAGTCCAACCCGAAGCATTACGATTGGATCAATCAACGAGCTAGAAGAATATTTTGAGTATGAGGAAATAGAGGACCCGTGATTGCTAAGTTTGCTAAAATGAAGCTGAAGGGCCATGCCAGTATTTGGTGGAAAGAGGTCCAAATGGAAAGAAATCAAAGAGGAAAAGTCAAGATCACTAGATGGGATCGCATGGTAGAGAAGCTGAAGAAGCAGTTCATACCAGTGGACTACGAGTTAGATCTGTTGAAGAAATTGCAAGGGTTGAAGCAAGGAAGTAGATCTGTGAAAGAATATACTAAAGATTTTCACAAGATAATCATCAGAACGGGCCACACAGAGGCCAATAAGGAGAAGGTAGCCCAATATCTTAATGGGTTATGACCGAGCATTCAGGAGGAGTTAAACCTAGTCAGAATGACCACCATTGAGGATGTTTATCAGTTTGCTCTGAAGGTGGAAGAAAAGCTAAACAAAAGATTTGATGGCAAGCAAAAAGGACGAGGAGGTCAAAGTGGAAGGGGCAGTCGAAGACCTTCAGGAAGCTGAAATGATGATGAAAAGAAAAGCGAAGATGTGGGTACCAACTGAAGCCAAAAGAATGACAACTTCTACCACCCTCGTGATCAAAATAGTGGTGATCAAAGAGGTAGAGTACGAGGGCGATATGGACAAGGATTTGAAAGAGGTGGTTTCAAAGGAACATGTTTTCAGTGTGGTGAAGAAGGGCATCGAGCCTATGAATGTCCACAACACCAAGGAAGGGCAGACAAAAGGCTAGAAGGTTATGGGAAGGTTGCGCATATAGATGAGGAGGCCCAATCTGAACATTCAAATGATGTTGAAAGGGGAGAAGTCCTAGTGATTAGGAGAGCCCTCGTGATTGAGGAAAAGGAACCAAAATAGAGGAAGAATCTATTTCACACAAGGTGTAAGTGTGAAGGAAAATGTTGTGATGTCATTATTGACGGTGGGAGTACCGATAATCTGGTGTCATAAGAGATGGTCACAAAGTTGAAGATAAAGAGGGAAAGGCACCCACATCCGTATCGGATTGCCTAGTTGTAGAAAGACCACAAAGTTTTGGTCAATGAGCAATGCCTAGTAAAGTTCAAGATTGGGAGCTACCATGATGAGGTACTCTGTGATATCATCCCCATGGATGCATGTCACATGTTGTTTGGGAGGCCATGGCAGTTCAATAGGTGAGCTATACATGATGGCCATGCAAATACTTATTCCTTGACAAAGGATGGGGTTCGTCACAAGTTGAAACCCCTAAAGGAGACTGAAGAAAAGGTATGCAGTAGTGCTAGAATTTGTTATGTAGATGGAAGAAAATTTTTAGAAGGTATGAAGCATGAGCATGTGTGTTATGCATTGATTCCTAGAGTGAGTAAGGAGGATAGTGAGAAGGTTCCAGAAGAATTTTCTGGGATGTTGGATGAGTTTTAGGATATTGTTTCTGATAATGTACCTAAGGGTTTACCACCAATAAGGAAGATCAGTCATCAGATTGACTTGATTCCTGGAGCCAGTTTGCCAAATAAGGTAGCTCATAGAATGATTCCAACAGAAAATGAGGAGTTGAACAGACAAGTTCAAGAGTTGTTGAGAAAGGGTTTGATACGGGAGAGTTTGAGTCCATGTGCATTACTTGCAGTACTAGCACCAAAGAAGGATGGGGAGTGGAGGATATGTACAGATTCCCGAGCCATAAACAAGATAACAATTAAGTATAGATTTCCCCTGCCAAGAATGGATGACCTGATGTACTGTTTGAGTGGAGCTCAGTACTTCATAAAGATTGATTTGAAGAGTGGATATCACTAGATCTGGATTCAAGAGGGTGATGAATGGAAGACTGTCTTCAAGACCAAAGAAGGCATGTACAAGTGGTTATTCATGCCTTTTGGGCTAACCAATGCACCGAGCACATTCATGCGGCTCGTGAACGAGGTATTAAAAGAATTTCTAGAAAGTTTTGTTATTGTGTATTTAGATGATATTTTTATTTTTAGTAAGATGTTGATGAGCATTTGATGCATATCTCGTGAGAGCCTTTGAGAAGTTAAGAGAAGAGAAACTATTGATTAATCTGAAGAAGTGCAGTTTTTTGAAGAGGGAGTTAGTGTACTTGGGGTTTGTTGTCTCAGCAGAAGTCTCAAGATGGACCCAGAGAAGGTGAAGGCTATTCTGGAATGGCCTACCCCAAGAACTGCTACCGGTGAGATCTTTCCATGGTTTGCTGGTTTTTATAGAAATTTCATTAGAAACTCAGAGTATTTGTGGACCCCTGACTGAAACAATGAAAGGGATAGAAAAGAATTCAAGTGGAGCACTGGAGTGGCAAAGAGTTTTGAACTGTTGAAGCAGAAGGTAACAAAGCAACCTATTCTAGCCCTCCCAATTTCAACAAGGTGTTTCAGGTGGATTGTGATGCCAATGGTTGTGCCATTGGAGCAAGGTTGAGCCAAGAAGGTAAGCCCATTGCCTATTTCAGTGAAAAGTTAAATGATGCTAAGAGAAAGTATTTTGTATATGATCAGGGATTTTATGCAATAGTTCAAGCATTACAAATATGGAGACATTATTTGATGTCGCAGGAATTTGTTCTATATATTGATCATCAGGCCTTGTAGTACCTAAATAGTCAAGGAAAATTAAATCAGAGGCATATGAAATAAGTAGAGTTTTTGCAGAGTTATACCTTTGTTTTGAAACACAAGAGTGGGAAGTCAAATAGGGTTGCAGATGCCTTAAGTAGGAGGCATACATTGATGACAAAGATGCAGATTGAAGTTGTTGGATTCAGTAAACTCAAGACACTGTATGTAGAAGATCCTAATTTTGTAGAGGATTGGAAAGCTTGCAAGGAACCTGTTACAGTGGACAGGACTAGGTGGCTAGATTTCATAATCCAGGATGACATGTTATTTAAGGGAAGTCAATTGTGTATCCCGAGGAGTTCCATGAGGGAGAACCTGATAAAGGAGAAGCATAGTGGAGGAATGGCAGGACATTTTGGTTGGGATAAGACCATTGCCATTATCAGTGAGCATTACTATTGGCCTTAGTTGTCACAGGATGTGAAGAAGTTTGTACAAAGTTGCAGGGTGTGTTAGATGGCTAAAGGGGTGAGCCAGAATACAGGCTTATATCAGCCCTTACCTGTACTAGAGAGGACATGGGAGGATATAAGTATGGACTTTGTTCTTGGTTTGCCAAGGTCACAACGAGGGAATAATTCAGTCTTTGTGGTGGTTGATAGGTTTTCAAATATGCCACATTTCATTCCATGTCAGAAGACCCATGATGCAGTCCACATTGCTGACTTGTTCTTCAAAGAGGTGGTGAGGCTACATGGTCTGCCAAAGAGTATTGTTTCAGATCGTGACACCAAATTTGTGGAGTACTTTTGGAGGACCTTGTGGAAGAAGCTGAAGACAGAGTTGAAGTTCAATTCTGCACACCATCCACAAACAGATGGGTAGATAGAGGTTGTTAACAGGAGTCTGGGTAACCTACTGAGAATTTTGGTAGGAGATAAACCCAAGGGATGGAACTTGATCTTACCCCAAGTAGAATTTTCTTACAACAATTCTGTCAACAGAAGCACTCGTAGATCGCCATTCTAGATTGTGTATGGAGGTAGCCCCAGAACAACTCCAAAATTGAGGAAGATGGACCAAGAGAAGAAAATAAGGGATAAAGCCAAAGATTTTGTAGAACACATCAAGGATATACA
This sequence comes from Sequoia sempervirens, assembly GCA_007258455.2. Classification (NCBI taxonomy): domain Eukaryota; kingdom Viridiplantae; phylum Streptophyta; class Pinopsida; order Cupressales; family Cupressaceae; genus Sequoia; species Sequoia sempervirens. The sequence continues at coordinate 32,591 of VDFB02085839.1, forward strand.
TGAGAAGGTAAGAGAACATATTAACAAGATGAATATGCAGTATAAGGAGTTTCAGATCAGTGATGAAGTGATGGTCTACTTGAGGAAATAATGGTTTCCAGTGCGAACATATAACAAATTGAAGATGAAGAAGTTCGGTCCCTATAAAATTTTGAAGAGGCATGATTCAGGGAATGCATATGAGGTAGAGTTGCCGGATAGATTCAACATTTTAGATTTGATAGAATATCATGAAGGTGATGCAGAGGAAGTACCAATGATGGAACAGTGTAGAATTCCAGCACCTACTTCAGAAAAGGAGGAGATTGAAGAAATCCTGAATAGTCATGTGGGAAGGAGTACCAGGAACAGACAGTATGAAGAATATCTGGTGAAATGGAAAAGAAGGCCTATTGAAGATTCATCCTAGTTGCCTAAGGTAGAGGTTGACCGTTCGGGTTTTCCACCACCATCTAAGACATGACGGGGTCACTTCTCAAATTACCCTACGTGTCTGATGTAGGAGCATCCAGTGGTGTAAGGGCAATCTTGCATCACCCAAAAATAGTTAAATTTCAAGTTTCTTGGTTTTTAGATGTTTTTACATTTTTGGATACCCTTTTCGTCATAATGAAATTCTCAATTTACGGTTTTTATTTTCTATTCTTGGGTGGAAAGATATTGCAGTTTTAGTTTCCCAGATTTGCACCTAAAAATCTTCCGAGTTAGATTTGAGGCACTTAGATTTTTGTAGATCAGCTTTGAACTTTCTAAATTAGTAGAAAATTTTGAGCATTATTGACTTGTGACCTTCCAACGGGTTCAAACGGTTCGCGAAATCGAGTCCCGACTGCTGGCGGCCTCCTGAAGTTGGCGACTTTCTAGAAGATACAATTGCAAATGTTCTTTCGAAATTTGAACTTCAAGTTGTAATTTTTCAGCACCAAACTGCCTAAACTCAAATTTGAATGTTGTTTTGGCTCCAAACTAAAGAGGAGCTCTATTTATGGGCGGGTTTCTAATTTTTGGGTAACTTGGGGACAAGCTCGCATATTGGCGTAAAGGGTGATTCTCAGAGGCTTTATGTAACTTTATATGTGTTATAGAACTTGGAATTTGAGATCCACCGCATGTAAGAAGTTTCTACTTTCCGGTCAATGTTCATTCCCTCTGTTTGTGGGTTATTTTCTCAGGTCTCGGGTCAGGCCCCCACCGCGGTATCAAAGCCGGTTTTTTGAGCATGTGGACGATCGCCGATCGCGGAGGCAGCCCCCAAGCACTGTGACCATGTGGTTGTGGGTCGAGGTCAAGAAAGATTCCTCCAAGATTGATGCCTGGTAGGCGTGGTGGTGCCAAAGGTGGTCGAGGCGGCAGAAATGCTGGTGGAAGAGATGCATTGGCAGCCCTCCAAAGACAGATTGATGCGTTACAAGAGAAGTTGAGAAGAGGGTTAAACCCGAGGGAGGAAAGTGAGGATGAAGGAGAGGAAGAAGGTTCAAATGTAGAAGAGGAAGAAGAAGCAATTGATCAAGACCAAATGAAGCTAATAAGGGCCATTTTGAAGATCGAGAAAAGACCCAGAGCAGAAGTCCCCAGTTATTCTGGAAGTCTAAACCCGGAAGACTTGATCGACTAAATCAATGAGCTAGAAGAATATTTTGAGTATGAGGAAATAGAGGACCCAGATTGGGTTAAGTTTGTGAAAATGAAGCTGAAGGGCCATGCCAGTATTTGGTGGAAATAGGTCTAGTTGGAAAGAAATCGAAGAGGAAAAGGAAATATCACCAGATGGGATCACATGGTAGAGAAAATAAAGAAGCAGTTTATACCAGTGGACTACGAGTTAGATATGTTGAAGAAATTGCAAGGGTTGAAACAAGGAAGCAGATCTGTGAAAGAATATACTGAATATTTTCACAAGATAATCATCAGAACAGGCCACATAGAGGCCAATAAGGAGAAGGTAGCCCGATATCTTAATGGGTTACGATCGAGCATTCAGGAGTAGTTAAGCCTAGTCAGAATGACCACCATTGAGGATGTTTATCAGTTTGCTCTGAAGGTGGAAGAGAAGCTGAACAAAAGATTTGATGGCAAGCAAAAAGGACGAGGAGATCAAAGTGGAAGGGATAGTGGAATACCTTCAGGAAGCCGAAATGATGATGAAAAGAAAAGCGAAGATGTGGGTACCAACCGAAGCAAAAGGAATGACAACTTCTACCGCCCTCCTGATCAAAACAGTGGTGATCAAAGAGGTAGAGTATGAGGGAGATATGGACAAGGATCTAGAAGAGGTGGTTTCAAAGGAACATGTTTCCAGTGTGGTGAAGAAGGGCATGGAGCCTATGAATGTCCACAACACCAAGAAGGTGCAGACAAAAGGCTAGAAGGTCGTGGAAGGGTTGCGCATGCAGATGAGGAGGCCAAATCTGAACATTCAGATGATGTTGAAAAGGAAGAAGCCCTAGTGATTAGGAGAGCCCTGGTGACTGAGGAAAAGGAACCAAAACAGAGGAAAAATCTATTTCACAAAAGGTGCAAGTGTGAAGGAAAATGTTGTGATGTCATTATTGATGGTGAGAGCACTAATAATCTAGTGTCAGAAGAGATGGTCACAAAGTTGAAGTTGAGGAGGGAAAGACACCCACATCTGTATCAGATTTCCTGGTTGCAGAAAGACCACAAAGTTTTGGTCAATGAGCAGTGCATAGTAAAGTTCAAGATTGGGAGCTACCATCATGAGGTACTCTATGATATCATCCCCATGGATGCATGTCACATGTTGTTGGGGAGGCTGTAGCAGTTCAATAGGCGAGCTATACATGATGGCCATGCAAATACTTATTCCTTGACAAAGGATGGGGTTCGTCACAAGTTGAAACCCCTGAAGGAGACCAAAGAAAAGGTATGCAGTAGTGCTAGAATTTGTTATGTAGATGGAAGAAATTTTTTAGAAGGTATTAAGCATGAGTGTGTGTGTTATGCATTGATTCCTAGAGTGAGTAAGGAGAATAGTGAGAAGGTTCCAGAAGAATTTTCTAGGATGTTGGATGAGTTTCATTATATTGTTTCTGATAATGTATTTGAGGGTTTACCACCAATAAGGAAGATTAGTCATCAGATTGACTTGATTCCTGGAGCCAGTTTGCCAAATAAGGTAGCTCATAGAATGACTCCAACAGAAAATGAGGAGTTGAACAAACAAGTTTAAGAGTTGTTGAGAAAGGCTTTGATACGGGAGAGTTTGAGTCCATGTGTAGTACCTTCAATACTAGCACCAAAGAAGGATGGGGAGTGGAAGATGTGTACAGATTCCTGAGCCATAAACAAGATAACAATCAAGTACAGATTTCCCCTACCAAGAATGGATGACCTGATGGACTATTTGAGTGGAGCTCAGTACTTTACAAAGATTGATCTGAAGAGTGGATATCACCAGATCCAGATTCAAGAGGGAGATGAATGGAAGACTGCTTTCAAGACCAAAGAGGGCCTGTACGAGTGGTTAGTCATGCCTTTTGGGCTAACCAATGCACTGAGCACATTCATGCGGCTCATGAACAAGGTACCAAAAGAATTTCTGGGAAGTTTTGTTATTGTGTATTTAGATGATATTTTGATTTTCAGTAAGACGTTGGATGAGCATCTAATGCATATTTGAAGAGCCTTTGAGAAGTTAAGAAAAGAGAAACTGTTGATTAATCTGA
>VDFB02085840.1:0-47663 GCA_007258455.2 Sequoia sempervirens
AAACAACTCTTTCAAATCAGGCTTTCTACGTCAACTAGGCCTCAAATTAGGCCACTTTAACAAAGAAACTTATCTTGAAACTTTTCCCAAACTAGTAAACTCACTTGGGAAGAAATTTAAATGTGTCTAAACCAAAGAATCCATAATTTATTCCCATACATCCACCCTCCAAGGTGCCTAACTCCAAACCCTCCTATTTACTCAAAGAACCTAGGGTTTAATGAAAATCACCCATCCAACGCTCACACAAAACTCATGAACACTTCAAATAGGTCCAAAATAGCTTGCAAAAAATCAATTCGATAACAAACATCACTTCCCCAACCCTTTTCACACTTTGACATCACAAAACCTCATAAATTCATTAGGAAAACACAAGTTTCCTCACTAGGGATTCATGCCCAACACAATTCTTGAGCTCCCTTGCACTTACTAAACATCCCCATACCTTTTTATTGATTTTTTAGACACATTCCTTGAGTTACAATGGCCACAGTATGAGGAATGGGTCAATTCTTCATTTTAGAGACTTTCAAACCCTTAAAATAGGGTATTAAAACCAGTCACCAAGAAGTTGATCAAACTTCCACCAAAAACATTGTTAGATACTAAAAAAAAATGTAAATAGAAGCCAACACATGCCCCTCAATGAATTCAAAACAAGATTAGTTCAATTTGCAAGTGTATGGATTATTTTTTTCAGGAAAACAAGAAGAAAACTCAAAAAATCTAGTAAAACAACAATATATCAATTGTTTATTCTTTCAAATCTTCAAAATTAGTCTTACAATGATGCATTGCCTCTTATTTATACTTTTTCCCTCTAGAATCAGCTTCCCACAACCACCTAACTACCTTTTAAGATGGCTTGACTGTTGGAATTCCACAAAATCTACTTTTTTGCAACTTTGCAATATTTCCAATATGACAACTTTTCATCTTTTTGCACTTTTTGTAATCCAACCCACCTAAACACCTAATAACCATCAAAATGACTAATTACAATAGAAATTGGTCTTATTGACCTTATTTAATTCAAAACTCCAAATTCCTAAAGCCTAGCCCTTAACAACTTTGCTTGACAAATTTTGATCAGTGGTGCTCCTGCACCATACACCCCAACTTTGAAGTTTTCCAAGTCTCTTGGAAAGACACTGCAACTATTCCACCATTGTTCTTCACTTGTCTCTAGCCTTCATGTTTGTCTTCAATAGGTTCACCTTGCTTTAGCTTGGCACTGTCCTTGACACTTTTGCATTTATCTTCACTTGAAACATGCTCCAATTGTTCACTGTGTACTGTTGGGTGTTTCTTAGCGTTCCTATCAACAAATACTGATGTCACATCTTCTTTTGCATCTATACACACACTTTCATCATCTTCCATCACTTCCTTCTCAACATATTATTTATACCATTGTCCACTAGCCTTCTTATCTACATATTTCTCACTGTCAGCCTCATAAAATTTTGTACCATCACATTTTGCAACCTCTGTCAGACCTGCAACTATCTTTTTCTCTGTACCAACAAATTTACAATCCGTTGCCCCATCATAATCACAAACCATTGTCCTCTTATCTACTATCCCATCAACCTTGCAAACCTCTATTCTCACAATATCCAACTACCTCTTAACTGTTTTCATAACTACAAGACATGACTATCCCAACCATGATGCCATCACTCTTTTCTTACCTTTCCAAAGGCTTTCTACTCTTATACTTCTTTGTATCAAACCGAGACACATCTCCATCCACCTTCTTTTTCCACATGAAAGCATTCTTTTTCACAACAACTGACTGCATATCATCTTCTCTCTTCTTATCTACTATCTCAACTCTGTCAAGCCTTGCACTGGCTACCAATCCCTTATCCTTACCTTCATCAACATTCACATATTCCTTTCTCCCTAGCATGATAATCTCGCCTTGTTCATTTTCTCCTTCGTTCAATGGAGCTAGTATGTATATCTTCCCATGTTTTTCAATTGTGTATGTATTTTGTCTTCCATTGTACATGGCTGACCTATCAAACTACCAAGGCCTTCCTAGCAACATATGGCAACAATTCATGGGTAATATGTCACAAAGAACTTTATCTCTATATTGAAAAATATGAAATTCAACCATAGCTTGTTCACTCACCACCATAGTTTGATTATCACTAACCCATGATACTTGATATGGCTTTTCCCTAGGCACTCTTTCCAAATGCAATTTATCCACCATTTCACTAGATATAATGTTATTAGTGCAACCTGAATCAACTATTACCTTGCATACCTTATTTTTACATCTGCAGGTTGTCCTAAACAATTCTCTTCTTTGAAGCAACTCTCTCTCCTTTGTTTTCTTCAAGAATTGTCTTTTCATCATCAAGCTCTCACCTACTTCAGGTGCAACACATAGAGTATTTGAATTTGAACTTCCACATTCATCTTCTTGAACAATATGATCTCTCCTTTCATTCTTCTTTTCTCCACCACTAGATGTTGAACCAATATTTTCATGACATTTCCAAGCAAGGTGACCATACTCACCACACTTATAACACCTTCCTACAAAAAATGTTAGGATTCCTACCACCGAATCTACCTCTTGTGCCTCTATAGCCACCTCTAAAATCAGTATTTTTCTCTTTACCCTTGCTTGCACTCTCTTGTTCTTCATTGATCTTCCTTGCACCTCTCCCTCTATTCACATTACCTCTGCCCCTTGTCTTTCTTTCCTTCTCTTGATTTTATCCTCTTGCCTTACTGCCATTTGGAAACATTTTTCCATTGTCTTAGGAGGGTTCAAACTAATTTCATTTCTTATGTTCAATCTCAAACCACTCAAATAACTAGCCACTCTTTCAACCTCATCTTCATTGTGACCTACCCTAATGCATAACCCATGAAATTCCTTAGTATAAGACATCACATCTAACTCCCTTTGCTTCAAATATTGTGATTTCATAAAGGTTTGTATGGCATAATATGTTGATAAAAACTGAGCCTTTACCTTTGCTACCATCCTATTCCAAGAGTTTGTCTTGGACTTACCTTTCTTGACCCTATCTTCTTGAACAAAGTTCCACCATGTTAGGGTTGGTCCCTTCAATTTTTTCTTTTCATAATTCACCTTCTTACTATCCTCTATTTCTTCAAACTCATAAAAATTATCTAAGGCATCAATCCAAACCAAAATCTCTTCATTATCCATCTTACCTCCATACATAGGCACTTCAACTTTCACATTTGGAGTATTGTCACCTTTTAATGCCTTTACATCCTGACCATTCCCTTTTCTTTAGGTTCTAATTCATCTTCATCATCTTGGACTCCAACTAGAGGGTTCCCTTCTTCCCCCTCATCCTCCTTATCACTTTGGTCTTCATTCACCAGTCCTCTTCTTTGATTCTTCTCCAGCACTGCTATCCTGGCTAACGTGGCTTCTTGAGACTCTCTATAGAGATTTTCCTTCTATAAAAATTGCTCTTTCAATTCCTTTATCTCCTTTTCCATTGCATTGGCCTTTGGAGGCATCTTTCCTTGCAACTTTTTCAACCTTTCCTCTACAAATTGTAACATTCTTCTTCAAGGAACTACTTCCTTGCTCTGATACCACATGATTGAATCAGGGGAGGTCTTGCAACACAATCAAACACAATTTCAACCAACTACAACACTTTTCAGAACATCAAACCCTCAAACTCACTCTATCTCACCAATTCCACTCAATTCCTTATAGCCTTGCACATAGACTAAATCGGGTAAGTCTTCACAATGAGATTCTTTCAGACCAAGTCCTACAACTTTTTAAAGACCCATCAGGGCATACAAGAACATACTCACAAACCACTAGAGGTTCCTTTGAAACAACTCTTTAAAATTAGTCTTTCTACGCCAACTAGGCCTCAAATTAGGCCACTTTAACAAAGAAACTTATCTTGAAACTTTTCCCAAACCAGTAAACTCACTTGGGAAGAAATTTACATGTGCCCAAACCAAAGAATCCATAATTTATTCCCATACATCCACCCTCCAAGGTGCCTAACTCCAAACCCTCCTATTTACTCAAAGAACCTAGGGTTTTATGAAAGTCACCCATCCAAAGCTCACACAAACTCATCAACACTTCAAACAGGTCCAAAAATTTTTGCACAAACTCAATTCAATAAAAAACATCGCTTCCCCAACCCTTTTCACACTTTGACATCACAAAACCTCATAAATTCATTAGTAAAACAAAAATTTCCTCACTAGGGCTTCATTCCCAACACAGTTGATCTCCCCTGCACTTACTCAATATTCCCATACCTTTTTATTGATGTTACAGGCCCATTCCTCAAGTTACAATGGCCACAGTATAAGGAATGGGTCAATTCTTCATTTTAGAGACTTTCAAACCCTTAAAACAGGGTATTAAAACTAGACACCAAGAAGTTGATCAAAATTCCACCCAAAACACTGTTAGATGCTAAAAAAAAATGGAAATATAAGCCAAAACATGCCCCTTAATGAATTCAAAACAAGATTAGTTCAATTTGCAAGTGTATGAATCATACAGTTCTAGAAAACAAGAAGAAAACTCAAAAAATCTGGTAAAACAACAATATATCAATTATTTATTCTTTCAAATCTTCAAAATTAGTCTTACAATGATGCACTGCCTCTTATTTATAATTTTTCCCTCTAGAATCAACTTACCACAATCGCCTAACTACCTTTTAAGATGACTTGATTGTTGGAATTCCACAAAATTTGTTTTTTTGTAACTTTGCAATATTTCCAATATGACAAATTTTTATCTTTTTGCACTTTTTTTAATCCAACCCACCTGAACACCTAATGACCATCAAAATGACTAATTACAATATAAATTGGTCTTATTGACCTTATTTAATGCAAAACTCCAAATTCCTAAAGCCTATCCCTAAACAACTTTGCTTGACAAATTTTGATCAATGGTACTCTTGCACCACTCCTCCTTGTAGTTCTCATCTATCTCATTTGCGAATAGGTCGACAGACTTGAGCCCTGTCTCCTTAGCCGTCTCCTCCTCCTCATCCCTCTGATTTGGAAGTGGTCATGTGAAGCCTATAGGCTGATCCGTCAGGAATACAAGAGTTGGTCGTGCTACTGCCCACCACTCCTCATGCATCTATCACACTGACGTCATCAACGTCAGAGACCAGGGGCATATCATGATCCTCATAATCTGAGTCACTATAGAGAACATCATCAGAGGTAAATTGTCTTGTGTCTCCAGGCCTCTGAGCACTCTGCACTGATTTCCTATAGAAGTGTCGTGCTACTGGTGGTACCTATATTTGCCTGAACTGTCGCATAAAACAATCATAGTAGAATGGTCTTACTACATAAATGTGTTGACCTTGTAAAAATATATCCATCTGCATCCTCTGCAGCTGTTGGGTCTCATCCATCCACTCTAGTATCAGCTAGTATGGTCTCCACAAGATCTCCTCCTAATCTAGTTGGTCAAATCTGACCCTCCAAAAGTGTAAATCCCTATACTACCATGACCACCTTAGTGGATAACTGGATGCACGTGGATATCCTAGGGCTAATATAGATGGAAACCCTATCGGCCTAGTGCATGTGATATTCTCCTGGCACCAAACCTGTAGTAGCGTACAATGTACCATGCTATCAACCTTGTGGTACACAAACTGCCCTAGATCATAATACAAATGTACAATGCTATCGACCTTGTGGTACACAAACTTCCCTAGATCAATATACAATCTTGTGGTGCTCCATCTGCATGATCATATGAATGATACCTCCATCCAGGTGTGCTCCTCAATCATCGAAAACGAGTACTAGTGCCATTGTGAAAATCATGACTTGTCTTAAGATTGGTGATCGTGTATAGAGTAGTCATGCAAGCTCAATATGTGTCCCTACAATCTTGTCTCAAACAAGTCCTCCCAAACAATATCCTATGTTTTCCCTCATCTACGTGTAGGTACGGTCCCTTGTGAAGCGCATGGTATCACCTCAAATAGGAACTTGAAGGATGCGATGTACATCCTCCAGGGTGATCATCATTTCGTTGGTGGGTAGATGAAATGTGCAAGTGTCAACATCCCATCTCTTAGCAAGTGCCATCAACATAGCATCATGGTACCTCATGGGAGGCATGATGTATGCCCAGTATAATCTAATGCTCTGTATATTCCACTTGTTTGCCTCTCATAAAGTCAAGACTGGGTCTCATAGATGACAAATTGTCTATCATCAAGATGTTGTCATGACCAGGGTGGAATCTAGCAACAAGCAAAAATATGTTCTATAAACATTCTAAAGTCTCAAATATACACATCAAAAGTCAAAATTTTTACTAAAGTGTACTCTAGTGTACTTTTCTAAGGGTCTTAGACACTTTATTCCCCTTTTTGGACACTTCATGAAGAAACGAGACTCTTTGCGAAAAAGTGGGACTCTTCACGACAAAGTGGGACACTTCACGACAAAAGGGGACACTTTGCGAAAAAAGGGGACACTTCACGAAAAAAGGGATGCTTTGCAAACTTTTCTTCCACGATCCTAAATTTATCTAGAAATGCATAAAAAATAAAAATAAATGCCTAAGGACAAAGCTAAGGCACAAAAAATCCACTCACCTAATGTTGTAGCTCACCTCGAGCTACCTCCTCCCACAAGATCTCAAGTCTCAGAGGCACGTATTCTCGACGGCTCGACATTCTCGCTCAATCTCCAACAAAGTCAAACTACAAGAAGGTAACAGACAAAATGATTACAAATTACTTCACTTTTTACTTTTATATATATCTAAATTGGGATTTTTTGCATATTAGGGTTAAAGGTGATTTTCATTCAAACTAGCAATACCGGGGGTTAGCAAACTCTGTTTTTGATGTTGTTTGTTGTGTTGGAATCATGATTCTACTCTCATCATCATCATATGTCTATCATTATGTGGTATGGTACTTGTAATACCCTATGGTATGAATTATCTCATTCGATGTGGTTAGATTGCTACCTTGATTCCACCTCCATAAAGCAATTGGAATCAGGGGGCATACATATACCCTCAAATTTGATTTTGTAAAGAAGTTAGATAAGAGGATTTTTGAACAACTAACAAATTAGTGTTGCAGGATGTGGTTCCTACCATTGTGGTTTTGCAAATAGCTATAGTGAGGGCTTCATTCTCCCATATTATGAATTAATCCATATGAGTATCCTTTTATTAAATGAAGTTTATTGTTCGGATTCCTTTAGCTTTCATATGCACATAGAGTCATATGGGTGCTAAAGTGGGGGCTAAATGTATTGTAGAAAATTATACGCTCTTGGAGATGGTACAATTTCACACTTAATTTGGGCCTAATTTAGTACAACCTTGCATTAAATATCCTTTAAACCATCATTAATAGGCCCCTAAGACCCCTTATTTTGGATCTCGAGGCTTATTTCAACTAAAATCCCAACAAAATCATTAAATTTTCTAACCCATCACTAGCCCACCCCGAAAATCTAGGGTGGGACTCATATGCCATCTTGGGTGTATGAGTCCCCCTAGGTGGGACCCATATGCCACAAGTGGCCTATGAGTCCTATGTGGCCCATTTATAGGGTTTGAGTAGGAAATTCAAGTTTTTAATTCAAAATTTTGGTTGATGTCATCTTTTGAGATCTAATAAATAGTAAATTAGGTGTAATGCCAATATAAACAAGCTTCCAAGTCATTATTTTCATCTAGAGAAAGCAAATCCAAGATCTAAGAATTCACAAGCATTCAAGTATTCTTTCACAAGAGTATTCAAGAGCAAGTAGCAAGCAATGTTGAAGTATTGGAGCAGTATTATAGTGTTTTTGTAGGTCTTCAAGCTCTCTTTCATTCAAGATTTAACATTGTCAAGGATTGATTATGGTTGCCTATGGTGAATCATGATGGATTCTAGGTTGGGGAGATGGAACTAGCCATCAAGCCAAGCCTAATGAATTGTTTCCTAAGTGATTCCATCCTCCATTATCACTCTACTTTTAGCCTAAGGAAGGTACATGTCTTACTATGGCTTATAAGGGTGATTAGAGATCTCCCAAAGAGATCCATTAATATTCATGTTTCATCCATGCATCTCATTCTAGAATATTAGAATAGGGTTGCATTGCATTTCAAATTTCCTAATCTTAGATACACTTAAGGTTAGGGTTTATGTTCATATTTACATTCAAGATTCATTATTTCTATTAAGGTTTAATTACCAAACTAGGGGTTTGATCAAGGCAAACCCCCCATAAGAAAATCAACACTATATTCTATTTTGCAGGTCTTCTTATAGGTTCAGATCTGAAAATCAAGTCGAGAAGGAAGAATAGAGATTGGAGAGCAAATCTAGACTTTGACTTTCCAAAAAAGCAAAACGAGATTGATATGCCACAAGTGGTTTATCAGTCCCAATGTGGCCTAAAATTAGTATTTTCGGCATTTGAGAGTTGGTTCCGAGATCCTACAGGTTTCTAGGTGCACTTCTGTGTTTTCCTAGTTTTCTATTTAGATTTATACTCTTTTATAGGTCATTTAGGGAAGTTTTTCATATCATTAGGTTTTATCATTAAATCTTGCATGTCATTAGTCTTTCCAAGCCATAGCTTGGTGGTGAACCCCTCTTTAGTCATTAATCATACCTTGTGAAACCCCATTACAAGATCTCTTTCCCCTACTTCATCCTTGGATTGAGATCTCTAGGGTATCCTTGAATGAGAAGTGTAGAAGATTGTTGTTCTATGTCCTAATCCATAGTCAATGACAATTTTCCCCCTTTCACTATGCATGTTGTTTCTATTAAAATATATTGTGAGGTTAATAGTCTTGGAAATTTAGGTAATCATTGGTGTGTGTAGGGATAAGTATAAGTTGGTAATGGTTAGTTGGAGTTTTCTACATTGGTTAATGTTGCTTGATTTTGCACATAAAGATCAATTATTGTATATATTAGTACTATTGTCACTCTTTATGAAGTGCTAATATAGGGGGTAATGAATACCTTGTTTACTAAAAATATTATTGTTGTGATTTCTAATCACAATAATATCATTTGTTGGTGAAGGATATATACAATGTAAATGATTTTAATAATAGTGTTTGAGTAACGTTAATACTGAGTTTGGGTTGTGTTAAATAAATTAGTAGTTGAGTAATTTTTATTTCAAGAATAATACTATAAATGGGATAGTAAGTGGTAAATGATGAAACCTATAATTGGTAAGGATATTAACTATGATAGTAAATATACTTGTGATTTCATGGTTAATGATGCTAATATAAATTCAATAATGTTAGAGAATATATATGTATATGTATATAACCAACGGTAATATTAAGAGTGAGGTTGGTAATGCTTTCTTTAGTAATACAAATAGGGAGAATATCATTGATGGATATTATGAGTGTCATAATCATTAAAATGAGGTTTTTTTTTTCAAGGGTGGTGGATCAATATCAAGCATTAAAGATATTATTATTATAAGTATATTAGTTTCAATATTGGTGATGTTGGTAGATGTAAATGCTAAAGGGAGTGGTAACAAATAGAGGTAATCCTAATACTAGTCTAAATGTTGTAAAGTCAAAATGATATTGTGGATATTTAATTCTAAACCTTATTATTAGTATGATCCATGTTCATGTGTAGTTAATGTTTTTTTGTGTTTATGTGTATTTGTTAAAAAAAATGGTAGTTGTGTATTTTTTGGTTGTGTAAAATTTAGGGCATGACATCTTTCATTGTGTACATGTGCAATATCTAAAGAAATTAAATTTCTTAGGCTCTTTCCTCTCTTCTCTTAATCTTGTGTAGTTTCTTTCAGATGAAGTAGCTTAAAGTAATGTAGAAACTGATGGATTCATAAATCGTCAAGACTAATAGAATTAATTTCAAGGTGTAAACATATATTCATGAGTACCTATAAGTCCCCAAGTGAAAAGAACAATTAAAAATGAACCCTGAGTGAACCTAGTGAGTCAATACATGATATTCTTGAGCTTTGGGATAGTTGATTCCTAATTGAATTAGTGACTCTTTCAAGATAGATAGGTTATGTTGTTTGATTAATCTATTTGTATGTTGTGTGAGTAACATCCTCATCAACATGTTGCAGGGTACCTTCTGTACCCTGCACAAGTACTTCAAATTTTATTTTATTTTAATTGAAAACTTTTTATAAACAAAAAAATATGATTTTTTTTTAAAAAAATTTACAATTATTTTATTTTAGAAAAATAATAATATTTTTAAAAAATAAAATAAAATTGTACTGCCTATGCAAGTTGGGTCTTACAGGTTGCTTGTTATTTTTTTTGCCTCAAAAGTGACTTTATCCAAAATTGATGATTTGACAGTTGATCTATATGTTTTTGTGCCTTTCAAGCATGATGGAGGTGGTCTATTTGGCTCAAAATGCTCTGAAGCAGTAGCTACTCTCATATTTGGTAACCACCTTCAATCTTTAGACCCTCGTAGATTTGGCCTCCAATGTCCAATTGGGATGAAACAAAAGAAAAATCTAACTTTATCAGGCAATTTAGACACAATGGCAAGCTCAGATCCGATGCAACAAGATCCCACAATGCACTTACAATACAAAGACAAAAAAGGAACCCCCTCAAACTTTGGTATTTCTATCACACCTTTTTGATTCTCCAGATCATCCAAAGATTCAAGAGAAGAGCATACTCAATGCTTCAAGAAATTATAATATTTTCAATCAAGATCTCCTAAAATACTAACCAAAGGCACTCAATTTTATTTCATATCATGTAAGAGTTGGCTATGAAGATAGCCACCCAAGATCTAGAGATCAAATGGAAAACACAAAGAGAAGATCAATATGACAAGAATAAATTGTATTCCTATCAATAATGCAAATATAATTTGTGTAAAATGTATGAGAGACCCTTGGTTATATAGCAAGGTGAGACATAGGATTAGACAAGGTTGTGACAACTATCTTAATCTTATGTCATGAGAAAACTAACTCATAAAATATTAAATGACCTAGAAAACAAGAATTAAATGGCATGATAAGATCACATGGTCCACCTAAGACTTCTAGAAATATTCATAGGACCTAAGTAAGCTTAGCATGTGAATATTACCTACTAGGTGAGCTAGTTAGTTAAGAAACATATGTACACCAGCACTAGTCCTTCCCTGATTTGCATGTCACTTTGGAAAGATACAAGTGCAATTCAATTCTTTTGAGGTAAAAATGATTGGTGATGATTACAGGTCTAATGAGAACATTGTTCTTCTTAGAGGTTGATACTCCACTGATGTTTTTCCAAATCAAGGAGTTGAGCTTTCTTTTGGAAGATATGCTTTATTTTCCTCTTCCCTTGAGTGAGATTGAGCATTGTAGAAGCCCTAATGCTCTTCTACTAGATATTATGTTTTTTGACTAATCAACTGGTACGTGGCATTCAAAGAAATATATAAGGGTGTTTGTTGTGTTGGAATGATGCTTTTGGGGTTGATCTTGTCATGGAAGATTGGCCTTTTGTCTAACTCTCTCTACTTTGGTTGTTGGACAATGTTTATCTTTGATAAGGATTTGAATTTTTTGTCTAGGCTCACTAGAGAGGCATGAAACTGTTATTGGTTTGGTGCTTTTGTTGTTTCTTTGGTTGCTCTTTTGAGTTATCCCTTGTGTTATGCTCTGTGAGAGAAAAAAAAAATTATATTTTTTGGTGTGTATTTGATTGTAACCTTCTTTTCTCCAATAAAAAAAAATAAAAACCTTTTCAAGAATGTATAAAGGTAAAATGAGATATTTTGGATAAATTATCATGAACACATGTTTTTCAATTCGATCATGTAAAATTTATTTTGTATCAACATTTCAAATCACATTCCATAATCTATCATTATGATAAAAGAGTTAGAGGAGAAAAAATATAGAAAAATATATATTGGCATGGTTTTTAAAATATATAAAATATATATTTGACATTACAATTTTTTAAATAATGTATGAGACAAAGGATATATTTTATATAAAGATTATTTTTTTAAACAATTAGAAAAAAATGCCTTTCACTTTTGATTTTTTTCCCTTTATGAATACTCCTATATAAGTTTTTATATTATAGACACAAATATGTAGCACATTGTTCACATAAAAAATTGGTGGAATAGAATCACACTCCAAAGTGAAAGGAAAAGGAGATATTTTAAATAATAGTTAAATTTTCTAGACAATTAGAGAGTCTTTCACTTGATTATTTTTCTTGATGAATAGTACAAATATATACTTATATATTATAGAAACAAAAATATAGTACATTGTTCACATAAAAAGAGGACAAAATGGAATCAAACCACAAAGAGAAAAATTTCTAGATAATTAAAAATTTGTGTCTTTCAATTTTGATTTTCTTTTCTCGATGAATAGTACTATATGCTTTTATATTATAGAAACAAAAATACATTGTTCAAAACAAATGGAATCACACCCTAAAGTCTAAGCTGAAATAAAAAATAACACATTTAAAGGACTAAGCCACCAAGACTATATGAGAAGAAAAAGTGGGTGAGGAGGTTCTTATTTCAAGGAGTTATTTATCACAAGGAGAGCCCTAACCATCTAAAATATCTTGAACATCAAGTGTAGAATCCAAAATTAAAATAGTATCATCTAGGGGAGAGGAGCCGGTACGTATGCGGGTAAAATCAATCGGTCCACGTGGACCAATAATTTTTTTTTGCAAATACCCATTATCAAAGAAAGGGTAATTAACAATAAAAAATGTATATTTCTAATTTTTATTTAATTTTCCACGTGGGATGATGATATTTTCCCACTCGATTTAAAAATCGCCAAAAAGACCATGTGACCGATATGTAGGCACCTCGACTGCCAGTTCCTGCATGGAACGATGTATGAAGTGGAAAAACTTGCCGCGTCTACTTCTCTCACTTCACCACCCTAACACTCCATTGCGTCGCATTTATCACTCGCCGCCCCTACCTATACTTCTCCTTAGTTGCATTTAATGCATGTCACTTCCTCTAAGCTCCATGCCACCTTGCATATTTTTTGAGCCAACTTGTATTCAATGCTCTCAGTACCTCACACTTCTCGCCAAGCTTACAACCTTTCATTCTAGCAACTTCTAGTTTATTCTTCACTTGCATGCCATTACATCCTTGGTTCAGTGCTCTACAAGTTTCAAATAGTTCAACCACGACCTGCGACACTCGAGCTCCAATTAAGAGATGGGTAGACGTTGGTTGGTGAACGTTATACTCAGCTCCACTTCCTCCATGCAAGAATCAAATGGTTTCCTTGACACCATGTAGGTAACCAATGGTGAATGCAATGGTGTTATTTACTTATCAACTCGAAACTAGTGTCATTTTCCTCACTTCCAATTGTAGGTGAAGTTGTGTGATGCCAATTGCATGCTCAGGATTCAGCTGCATTCAAACCACATCGAGTCGTTCGACCCAGGCGAGCTTACTCACTAAGGCTCGCCAATATTCATTTTTTTTAGTTTTATTTGCATTTTGTGTTTGTTTTATTCGATTTGTGGTGTTGTAGAAATCGGTTTTTCATGTTGAAGTATCATGTTTATAAAGATTGTCCAATTTGTGTTCATAAACACACTAAATTTTTGGGAAATAATATTTTAATCAACCATTTCTGTCTTGCATAGTTTTTTTTTTAAATTTTAAACATAGATAATAATATTGTTGGTTGTTTTTGTGCCATTGAAAAATCTGGGGTTGTTTTATTCTTTTATTACATTGTAAAATAAATATTGTTCATTGTTGCGGTGCCATAGATGAAGTTGTATGTATATTTTTTTCTTTTTGTTTCCCTACAATTTATATTGCAAATATTATAGTTATATTTTAGCATTTCTATTTCAGTAGGGTTTATTTTGCAAATATTACAATCATAGTTTACCATTTTTGTTTCACTAGGGTGTATTTTGCAAATATTACAGTCATGGTTTAGCATTTTTGTTTCATAGGTTCTGCATTATCATTTACTCCAGTCATCGTATTCTTTCTCATAGGTTCTACATTATCATTGACTCTGGTTATCCTATTCTCATAGGTTTTGCATTATCATTGACTCTACTTATCGTATTCTCATAGGTTTTGCATTATCATTCACTTAGGGTGTGTTCTTTGTTTCATAAACCAAAAAAAAATAATGTGGGTTTATATTTTTTTAGGTTTTGCTTCATCTATTTAGTGACTTTAAAAATGTATGTTGTTTCTGTGTCATGGATAAATTTTTGGGTGATATTTTTTTATGGGTTCTACTCCATCAATTCAGTCATATACATATGTGAGAATTGTTAAACTCTTACTTTTTTCCATTTGTAAACTTTATAATGTTCTTCATTACAACCATTACATTCATGGGTTAATGTTAAGGTTTTGATTAATGTTATTCAGTAGCATTTGTAGGTTCCATTGATAAAATTGGGGGTGTTAGGTTTTTCATAGCTGCTACTTCATTCATTCAGTAATGATATTTTTGTTTAGGTTCCATTGATTAATTTTGGGGTGTTATGTTTCACAATGGTTATGATTCATCAGTTCATTCATGCAATTATTGGAGCATTTTTTTGTGCATTAGAAATATTTGGGGGTCTTCTTTTTTTCATAAGTTTTGCTTGATCAATTCAGTCATGCCTTTACTGTAGTTTTTTTAGGTACTGTAGATAATTTTGGTGGTATTACCTTGTTTGTAAGTTTGACTTCATCAATTCAGTCACCAACTATATATACTTCTTTTGGTGCCATTGATAAATATGGGGGTGTTAGGCTTATCATATGTGCCGCTTCATTAAATCTGTAATGCAAATGTTATTATTATTTTTAGGTGCCATTGATTATTTTGGGGGTGTTATCTTTTGCATAGGTTATGTTTCATCAATTCAGTCATCATCTATTCTACCATTGAATAATTTCCCACGGTGGTAGGCTGGTCCTCCGCAAGTTACTAAAAACTCTTGCATAGAAAAGCATGATGATTTCAAACACATATTAGATATTAAATCCACGTTTAATCGTTTATATATATGTATATGCATATGTATAGACATATACATATACATATACATATACATATACATAAACATAGACATATGTATATGTATATCAGATATTAAACACACAAATAATTGTATATATTTCGAAACAAAACAATTACACGTTGGCAACCAAACATGATGAAGTGTATCCAACTTGTTTATGCTTAAGGTCTCTGCATCTTCTTTATATATCTACATATGTATAGACATATGTATATGTATATGTATATGTATATGCGTATGTATATGTATATGTATATGTGTATATGTATATGTATATGCATATACATATACATATACACATACACATATACATATACATATGCATACACATATACATATGCATATGCATATACATATACATATACATATACATACACATATACATAAACATACACATACACATATACATATACATATACATATGCATATACATATACATATACTACTTTCACGACATCTCGCGTATTTTTCGAACCAACCTACATTCAATGCTCCCAGTGCATCATACACCTTGTCAACTTTAGAGCCTTTCATTCTAGCAACTTCTTGTTTATTCTTCACAATGATGGCAATGTATGTGTATGTGTATGTGTATGTGTATGTGTATGTGTATGTGTATGTGTATGTGAATGTGTATGTGAATGTGTATGTCTATGTGTACATCTATTGTTATGTGTATGTGTATGTGTATGTGTATGTGTATGTGTATGTGTATGTGTATGTGTATGTGTATGTTTATGTGTATGTGTATGTGTATGTGTATGTGAATGTGTATGTCTATGTGTACATCTATGTGTATGTATATGTGTATATGTGTGTGTATGAGTATTTGTATGTGTATGTGTATGTGTATGTGTATGTGTATGTGTATGTAAATGTGTATGTGTAAATGTGTATGCATATATGTAAATGTGTATAGATGTGTGAAGAGATCTTAAGTCGACTACCTTGCCACGTCTACTTCTCTCACTCTGCCACCCTAACACTCCACTGCATTGCATTAACCACTCGCTTCCCCTTGCTATACTTCTCTACAGTTGTGTTTAATTTACCTATGTCTGTATATGTATATGTGTATGTCTATGTATATATATGTGTGTGTGTGTGTATGCTTCATCAATTCAAACCAGCAACACTTGTATCTTTTTTAGGTGCCATTGATTAATTTTGGGGTGTTCTCTTTTTTATATGATCTGCACCTGAACTCAGATTGGGAGATTGTCGCACCAATGCAGGTGTCACTTTCACATTAATCACAACTACACAACATAAACAAGGTGCCAAGTCAACACAATTCAAACCCATCTAACCCATCTTTGACTGACTGGCGAACCCATTACAACCATGTTTCCCACCGTAGCATAAACAAACCAACAAGCAAATGCATTTTCTTGTCTCATCAAACATGACACATAAAATACATATCAACACGAGTTTGTCCCATCTCACCAAGTAGGGTGCACACGTAGTCGTGCCGAACTCCAAAATCCCATCTACATCCATTTTTACAAGTTGTAAGGCAACCATTATTAAAAAAAATGCAAACAATTGCAAACAATACACCAAACCAATCAACTCAAGAATTAATGGATGAAATCAATAAGATTCACCAAAAAACCATCAATTAGATTCAAATAATTCCCAATTCAAATAGCCATGAAAACTTCAAGTATTCACATTCGGGGGTGTTCTCTTTTTAATAGGTTTTGCTACATCAATTCACTCATGCAACTATTGTAGCATTTTTAGGTGCCATTGATTAATTTGGGAGTGTTATCTTTTTAATAGGTTATGCTACATCAATTCACTCATGCAACACCCCCAACTTTCTTATTTTCCATTGATTAATTTGGGGGTGTTCTATTTTTTAAAGGTTCTACTTCATCAGTCCAACCCTACAACAATTATATCTTTTTTAGGTGTCATTAATTAATTTGGTGGTATTCTTTTTTGCATAGGTTATTATACATCAATTCACTCATGCAACTATTGTAGCTTTCTTATTTTCCATTGATTAATTTGGGGGTGTTCTCTTTTGCATAGGTTTTGATACATCAATTCACTCATGCAACTATTGTAGCTTTCTTAGGTGTCTTAAATAAATTTGGGGGTGTTCTCTTTTCATACGTTTTGCTACATCAATTCACTCATGCAACTCTTGTAGCTTTCATAAGTGTCATTGATTAATTTGGGGGTGTTCTCTTTTGCATATGTTCTACTTCATCAATTCAATCCTGCAATATAAGTATCTTTTTTTGTGTGCATTAGATGAATTTAGGGGTGTTATCTTTTGCATAAGTTTTGATACATGTATTACCATAGAAG
Source organism: Sequoia sempervirens (assembly GCA_007258455.2). Lineage (NCBI taxonomy): Eukaryota > Viridiplantae > Streptophyta > Pinopsida > Cupressales > Cupressaceae > Sequoia > Sequoia sempervirens. The sequence continues at coordinate 17,417 of VDFB02085840.1, forward strand.
ATTAATCAATAGTGGTATTTTTTTTAAACATGTATTTAGGGGACTTGGTTTTCCGAAGGCTTTTCATGGTTGCCTATGTAGCACTTCACAATTCAGAGGTCCAACTATGGACAAGTGAAACATAGATTAGCATTACAAAGGACTTGGGAAAATCAAGTCTCCCTAAACCAATATTGAATGTAACAATTACCAAAATCCATTCATCCATGTCACATTTTCTAGGCATTGGCACTACACTGCCAATAAAATTCACTGCATATATCGACATTTATTACCATAGAACAATAATCATCAATTCTACTTTTTTACATGTATTTGTAAGGGAAATTTAGGGCATCTCAAAGAAATCTCTGAGAACAGTAGTGCCTTCGGTAACTTTAATTCTGATTAGATTGCCTCAAAGACACGTACAACTATGTCCTAAAGCAGAAACAGACACAGTTCATTTCCCACATTAATCCTTCTGAGAGAAGCACATGTAAATTCAACATCATGCAATAACAGATTCTAGAAGTAGAACCAACACAGATAAAAGATAAGAAAGAAAACCAGAACACACAGACTTACGTGGGGAAAACCCTTTCGGGTAAAAAACCCCACACTCCAAAGATCAAGCCATTGTATTATTCAGCAACTAAAGGTTACAATACAATTCAGGCTCATATCCTTTTTAGAGATTACATATTGTTCATTCTGGATACAGTCTGGTAACCAACTCTCCCTCTGTACATTTCCTGATCGATGTCTCAAACCAAACAATCTTCGTATTGCTGCAATACCCTTAAATAATATACAGTACAGATCAACATGAGAGATCAACCATGGCATTCAATCCTTGATCAAGAGAGATTTCGGTAGCAAAACCCTGCCTATTTCTTTCCTCTATTTCGGCCTCATGGCCTCAGCCATTTAGCTAGCCTCTCGGCCCTCTCTCTATCGCTCTCTATCTCTAGAACATCCAATGCATACATATATACATTCATTCTCAATAGCCTCTGTGAATCGGTTCATTTTCAACTGTCAGATCACAACTGTCGAACATCTAGCTCAGCATCATTGTCATCCATTTCCCAAACGTAGATTTTTCCATTTCCTCATATAGAAGTTTCCCAACATATTGTTAGCCTACCACATAGAAATGGTTGCAACGGTCTCACTGCAAAATGGTTCACATTCCTCCCTCTTTGATAGGTCCAAGTCACACCACGTAGGATAGTCTTTCACTCAGTCAAGGACGTTCAACCTGTGTCGAATGTCAGTGAGACACTAACCGTGTCTTCCTGATGCCACATAGCCCATCCGTCGATATTGCCAAGAGTCTTCACTATCGGCAAGATGTTACACCGAATCCAGAAAGCTATCGCCCAGACTTCGCCGTGTCGCCAAGACCTCATACCCATGATCATTACTTGTATCACTATCGCTAAGACTTATCGCTATCGGTGAGACATCATACCGAAACTCCAAAGTCACATAAACAATAGAGTTCCCATCGGCAAGACTATCGCTCTTCGCCAAGACATCATACCGAAGTTCCCAAGTCACATTGACCTCAGCATTCTCATTGGCGAGACAATCGACATTCGATGAGACATCATACCAATATTCAAAAGGTCACTCCGAAATGTCCAACAGTCGGCAAGACTTACTGCTATTGCCGAGAGGTCATACCAAATGCTCACACCTTTCGCCGAAGACTTTAGTCGCTAAGGGTCTCAATGAAGACACCCATTAACAAACACTAATGTCGGTAGGACTTACTGCTTTTGTTAAGAGGTTACAATGATAGCTAGTCAGTGAAACCACATCCATTAGCAAGACAATAAAATGTCGCTAAGACTTCATACCAAAGCCTCCAGGTTACCCTGATACCACCTTTTTCCAGGAGTCATACCGAACACATCCCACAACATCGGTGAGACAAATGCCCATCGCCAAGACTTCTTACCGAACCCTTTCATTACCCCAATGACTCCATATGTATGACTATCGGCGAGACATCTCCCTGTCGCCAAGAGTCTCCCCGATATTTGATAAGAGTGGCCTATTGGCCAAATATCTCCACTCGGCATAAGGTTACAACGAACGCCACAAGTCACAACGACAACACCAGTTGGCAAGACATCTCTTATCGCTAAGACACATTCCGATAGGAACAAGTCATACCAATTACCACATCGGCCAGACAGACCAAAGGTCACACCAATATCGGCAAGACTTCCTATCATCGCCAAAACATCATTCTGACTATCCAAGGTTACGCCGAAGGTTTCAGGTTATGTCAATCGCCAAGACATTCAGGAGGTCATAGCGACAGTTCAGGATCAACTAGCAGATCGACCAGACATCTCACTAGTCACAATGACCATGCTTTCTCAGAGGTTTCAGCCTGTGATATTGAGGCAACAATTCCAACAATCTCCCACTTGACGAAGATCACACAGGAACCTTGAAAGCAACCAGACACTAAGATCACACTAGCTCCACCAATTCAGACCCCGCAATATTCAAGACACCCAATCAACAAGATTCCACAGATAACAGTCCACCAGACAATCTGCAACAAAGACCAGGCATCCAACTGCAACTCATTGTCCAAAGCAATCAAAATGTAACTGATCACAACCTTCCAGGAAACCATATAGATCTAAAAACATGCTCTCATGCTCCATCAAGACATCTGCACCAACATCCAAGATGTCCACCATTCAAGCAACAATCCATGTCATCTTCCAATATGCCACCTATGGAAGAAAGAACACGCCAAGGTGAATAAGCACCATTCCAACGAACACAAGCAAAAAGATCCCAGAGATATCATCAACAAGATACTGCTACCAATTCACTGTGCTCAAACACTATATAGAAGCAATATCAACTTCAAAGCCTCAAACATAACACAACAGTGAAGTCATTCTCCAGAAACAAGAAAAAAACACTAGCTAGAACAACAATCAGTCTGACTGCTTCCATCCAACTGATAAACCCACGCGACTGAAAATAGCACCCACAGCTCATGCCATTCCATCTAATCTCTCGTACCTCAAAGGTATCAGCATTAGTAAACTCATGGCGCTCCAAAACCAACCCATCAACAGCAAATGCAAGCTCCAAGTGCCAACCAGTCAAAGAGACAAAACACAACAGGAACTCCCACTGTCTGAGTAAAAGACATCACAAGTCTACCAATAACAACACATAGAAAATGTAACCATGTAGTACCAAGGAAATATCCACAATGATATGCACAACCTACAACAAATTGTTACAAGAAACATTTCTCTCACCACAAGTCTTCACAGTTCTCCCAAAATCTCAACACGCAACAAACAATGTAATGTGAAAACAAACATCCAGGAAGTAAACTAAGACTAAAGAGAGAAACTCTGCACATCATATTCTTGTAGAACATCCTCCTATAGACACTTCTAACTACTAGCTGTGTCAAGAAAGATCTCCTTCTCATCCCAAAAGAAAATCAAGCTACTTCTTTCCCCATTTCAGGAAATCAGCCCATACATCATCTCCTACCAATTCTCATAAGTAAATAACATAACACAAAAGCTTAAGGAGATAAACAAGTTGTATATCTTCCACCATGAATTCTCTAGAACCATTAAACAACAATTCAAGATCCATATCATGAAAGTGAACAAAAAACACATCTGAAAAATATAATGGGCCAAATACCTCTCAAATAAACTGCCGAGCAGACCAAGAGTGGGAATGAGAATACTCCTTCAAGATATACAAGCCATCATGACTAATCCAAGAGCAATCTCCTCATACGTCTCTTATTGAACTCACATTCAACTATGGTGTAGGCTTCTCGGACTTTCTGCTGAAAAACTTCATCAAGAATACCAATCAACAACACTTCTCTCATAAGAGAAAAAAAGCCTCACCTTATTCTCCATGTATCCATGAGTACTAGTAACCGATCATCTCATGCTAAACTTCAACTGCATTACTGCACTATCACGAAGTATCAAGGAAAAAATCAAAGCACCCAATACACAAAGAATTTCCAGACCAATGTCAAAGCTCCAATCATCTGAATCAGGAATTTATCATGACACCATGATCTACATATCCCCTTAGGAGATACCATACTTCAAGTGACTTCACCATTGTGTCAAATACAATGCAATGCCAAAACTCTAGTGCACAAGCAAGAGTATACCATGACATAAAGCAAACAAACTCAAAACCAACATCACCTGTCAAGCACCACCAACACCTCAGCCAAAGACTCCAAGCATCCTCCATGGATCCAAGATGTTGCACATCTTCAAATAATGTCCATGCTAATGCGAAAGAACCCTTCTGTAGCAATAGGATCTAAAAGCTCCCTCTTGAAACATCTGCAACACTAAAGAAGACCATTCACCACCATGTGATGAACCCACAGTCATTGCTAAAGATCCCACTGAAACGTGACACCTGAGCTCTCCAAGCATCATGACCACCTGCTTCAAGTTCCCATAACTGACTATTTAGGTACTCAGCAATATCCATCCTCTCATCTCAAAAAAATCACACCAATGTGACCACATAAAAGGCCAGCTAACAAGTCTGCACATGCAAAGAATCAACCTCGTGGATAAAGACAGTCCACATCCAAGTTATCTCACTCTAGCCAATGGGTAGCTAATCCATCGACTGCATAACTTGTAGATCACAAACATCAAACATGCAAACCCATCATTGCATTGGAAATTGCAACACTGAGATTTGAAAGAGAATAACCATGTAGACAACATGACTCAAACACCAGATCACACCAAACCTGATTTTCCAATCATGTCCACAATGAGCACCATAATCAAGGAACCCATAAGCACCACCACAAGAATGCTGAGTGAAAAATCACATACCAACAATCCCATGCAGAGAAGAAAACAAACCTCCTCAAACCATGCACAAAGCATGCATGCAGAACTGCAACTATCTCATCCAACAACACCCCAAAAGTCAGGCTCTAGAAAATAGCTTAACAACAACTCCACATAACCACAATTTTTGCTTAACCATATAAAACCTACAAAACCATAGAGCCTCACAAGTACAAATCATCCTTAGAAGGAAAACAACAGTTCAGGAAAATCCAGGCCCCTTTCAGGCCAAATCTAAACCACCAACATGTACATGCATTCGAGAAAGAGAGAAAGGCTATTTCAAAAGCTTGCAAATCATCTAATGATTAACTCCATAGCCTTTATGTATTCGAGGTTAACAGGAAACTGTGCCTTCCAACACCAGGAAACACCACCTAGCATAAGCACTCTCTTCCATCTCCACCATCCTTCAAACTATGTGTTGTCTCTGAATATCACAAGACTTCCACTCACCAAAGGATCAATCAGTCCATTCCTCCAGATTTCCTCCAGCCTATCAAGCTAATAAATATTCACAGGAGAAATACCCAAAACCAACAACCAAAAGATGGCTCTGATACCACTTGTAAGGGAAATTTAGGGCATCTCAAAGAAATCTTTGAGAACAATAGTGCCTTCGGTAACTTTAATTCTGATTAGATTGCCTCAAAGACACGTACAACTATGTCCTAAAGTGGAAACATACACAATTCATTTCCCACATTAATCCTTCTAAGAGAAGCACATGTAAATTCAACATCATGTAATAATAGATTCTAGAAGCAGAACCAACACAGATGAAAGATAAGACATAAAACCAGAACACACAGACTTACGTGGGGAAAACCCTTTCGGGTAAAAAACCCCACACTCCAAAGATCAAACCATTGTATTATTCAACAACTAAAGGTTAAAATACAATTCAAGCTCATAGCCTTTTTAGAGATTACATCTTGTTCATTCTAGATACAATCTGGTAACCAACTCTTCCTCTGTACATTTCCTGATCAACCTCTCAAACCAAACAATCTTCATATTGCTGCAATACCCTTAAACAGTATACAATACAGATCAACATGAGAGATCAACCATGGCATTCAATCCTTGATCAAGAGAGATTTCATCAGCAAAACCTTGCCTCTTTCTTTCATCTGTTTTGGCCTCATGGCCTCAGCCATTCAGCCAGCCTCTTGGCCCTCTCTCTATCGCTCTCTATCTCTAGAACGTCCAATGCATACATATATACATTCGTTCTCAATAGCCTCTGTCAATCGGTTCATTTTCAACTGTCAGATCACAACCGTCGAACACCCAGCTCAGCATCACTGTCATCCATTGCCCAAACGTAGATGTTTCCATTTTCTCGTATAGAAGTTCCCCAACATACTGTTAGCCTTCCACACAGAAACGGTTGCAACGGTCTCACAGCAAAATGGTTCAGATTCTGCCCTCTCTGATAGGTCCAAGTCGCACCATGTATGACAGTCTTTCACTCGGTCAAGGGCATTCAACCTGTGTCACATGTCGGTGAGACACTAACCGTGTCTCCTCGATGCTACAGAGCCCATCTGTCGATATTGCCAAGAGTCTTCACTATCGGCAAGACGTTACACCGAGTCCAGAAAGCTATCGCTTAGACTTCGCCGTGTCGCCAAGACCTCATACCGATGATCATTACTTGTATCACTATCACCAAGACTTATCACTATCGGTGAGACATCATACTAAAACTCCAAAGTCACATAGACAATAGAATTCCCATTGCCAATACTATCGCTCTTCGCCAAGACATCATACCGAAGTTCCCAAGTCACATCGACCTCAGCATTCTCATCAGCGAGACAATCGCCATTCGATGAGACATCATACCGATATTCAAAAGGTCACTCCGAAATGTCCAACAGTCGGCAAGACTTACCGCTATCGCCGAGAGGTCATACCGAATGCTCACGCCTTTTTCCAAAGACTTCAGTCGCTAGGAGTCTCACTGAAGACAGCCGTTAACTAACACTAATGTCGGCAGGACTTACCGCTTTCGCTAGGAGGTTACAACGACAGCCAATCAGCGAAACCACATCCATCGGCAAGACAATCAAATGTCGCTAAGACTTCATACCGAAGCCTCCAGGTTACCCCAAGACCACCTTTCGCCAGGAGTCATACCGAACACATCCCATAGCATCGGTGAGACAAACGCCTGTCGCCAAGAGTTCTTACCGAACCCTTTTGTTACCCCGATAACTCCATGTCGCCAAGAGTGTCCCCGATATTTGATAAGAGTGGCCTGTTGGCCAGAGATCTCCACTCGGCATAAGGTTACAGTGAACGCCACAAGTCACAGTGACAACATTAGTCGGCAAGAAATCTCTTATCGCTAAGACACATTCCGATAGGAACAAGTCATACCAATTACCACATCGGCTAGACATACCAAAGGTCACGCCGATATTGGCAAGACTTCATATCATCGTCGAAACATCATTCCGACTATCCAAGGTTACGCCAAAGGTTTCAGGGTATGCCGATCGCCAAGACATTCAGGAGGTCACAGCGATAGTTCATGATCAACTAGCAAATTGGCCAGACATCTCACCAGTCACAGTGACAATGCTTTCTCAGTGGTTTCAGCCTGTGAGATTGAGGCAACAATTCCAATAGTATTTAGGGGACTTGGTTTTGCAAAGACCTTTCATGCTTCTATTTCTATGTTCATCATTGCACAAACTTTCACATTGCAAATTGTTTTTAATATTTGTATGGATGGAAGTTACAGTTGTTTTGATGGTTTGAACATCAAGGTCTACTATTCAGTTAATTTGTGGGGGTTATTTTTTGCATAGGTTATATTTTTTAGGTATACATATATTAATTTGGGGCTGTTATCTTTTTAATAGGTTTTGCTACATCAATTCACTCATGCAAATATTCTAGCTTTCTCAGGTGTTCTCTTTTTTAATAGGTTAATCTTCATCAATTCAACCTTGCAACAATTGTATCATTTTTAGGTGCCTTTGATTAATTTGGGGGTGTTATCTTTTTAATAGGTTCTACTACATTAATTCACTCATGCAACTATTCTAGCTTTCTTAGGTGCCATTGATACATTTGGGTGTGTTCTCTTTTTTATAGGTTATGCTTCATTAACTCAACCATGCAACAATTGTACCATTTTTAGGTGTGTTTGATTAATTGCAAGGGTGATCTATTTTGCATAGGTTATGCTTCATCAATTTATCCCTACAACTATTGTATCTTACATAGGTGTCATTGATTAATTTATATGTGTTCTCTTTTGCATCCATTCAGTCTTGCAACTATTGTGTGTTCATCAAACAATGATTGTTATTCTTATGTACAGTTGTGTTTAATGCACATCCCTTTCACATTGTCTATCTGTATATGTATTTGAATCACTTAGGGGATTTGGTTTTGTAAAGGATTTCAATGGTTCCCTATGCAACACTTCACAATTCAAATGGATTTATGGACCAGTGCAGCATAGGTTGCCATCAGAAGAGCGTTCATAAAATCAAGTCTTCCTAATTCATTACTGAATGCAATAATAGCCATGAATCTATAGGGGAGAGGACTCGAAACGCGCGCATCCAATTTTCTACGATCTACATGAACAAAAAAACAATATTTATATGACTAAATTGAAAAACAACATAACATATTTCTATAACATATAGATACACATTTACGTGACCAAATTGATGAAGCAAAACCAATGAAAAAGAGAACATATGTTTATGTGTATATATATGTATATGTATATGTGTACATTTATGTATATGTATAGGTATATGTATATGTATATATATATGTATATGTATATGTATATGTGTATATATATGTATATAGAATTGCTTACATGCATTATTTTTCTTACCAAGAATATATTTATGTCTGTATGTGTATGTGTTATGTATATGTATATGTGTATGTGTATATATAAATATATGTGTGTGTGTATGTATATGCATACATTTATGTATATGTATATACATGTATGTATATGTATATATATGTATATGTTTTTATATATATGTATATGTATGTGCATATGTATATAGAATTTCTTACATGCAAAACCTATGAAAAAGAGAACCCCAAATTTATCTATGCCATCGAAACAACCAACAATATTATTTGTTACTGAAATGAAAATTTGCAACATTGATTACATGCATTCATTTGCATTCATATGAAAAAGAGAACACCACCAAATTTATTTATGGCACAAAAACAACAAACAATGTTATGTATATGTATATGTCTATGTCTATGTGTATATATATGTATATGCATTTGTATATGTATATACATGCATATATATATGTATATGTATGTGCATATGTATATAGAATTGGTTACATGCAAAACCTATGAAAAAGGGAACAACCCCAAATTTATCAATGGCATCAAAACAACCAACAATATTATTTGTTACTGAAATGAAAATTTGGAGCATTGCTTACATGCATTCATTTGCATTCATTTGCATGATTGAATTGAATCACAACAATAAAATAGATATGTATAAAGAGGTAAATACTTATACATACATGCATACATTGGTTACAATAGATGTATGAATGAATTGAAGATGAAGAAAAACCTATGAAAAAGATAACACCCCTAAATTAATCAATTACACCTACAAAATATACAATAGTTGCATGGCTAAATTGAAGACAAACAACAAAATAGATATATGTACATATATGTATATATGTATATTTATATGTGCATACATACATATATATGTATATGTATATGTATATGTCTAGATACATACATATATATATAATATGTGTATATACATATATGTTATGTATATGTATAGACATATATGTATATGTATATTACATAGGTTGGCTCGAAAAACATGCAGGATGTATGGAGTTTAGAGGAAGCAATATGCATTAAACACGACTGTAGAGAAGTATAGCAAGGGATAGGGAGTGATTAATGTGACGTAGTGGAGTCTTAGGGTGGCAGAGCGAGAGAAGTAGGTGTGGCAGGGTAGTCCACTTTGGATGCTGCGTCATGTAGGAACTGGTAGTCGAGGTGCCTACATATTGGTCGCATGGTCTTTTTGGGGATTTTTAAATTAGGTGGACAAATATCATCATCCCACGTGACAAATTAAATCAAAAAAATAAATTGAAAACGAGAATCTATCAACAAAGAAGCATACATTGCAAATCAAAACAATCACACATTGCATAGTACATACAACAAACATTGCAATCTTATCAGAATACATTGCAAATAAAAAATATAATGATGCATCTGTACTTATCGTAAATTTAAAATTGTCAATGAAGAAGAATACATTGCAAATTACATACAACACACATTGGAATCTGATCAGATTATATTGCAAACCAAAACAATAATGTTGCATCTCTACTTATCAAATTTAAAACTGTCAATAATTTTGGTGCATTTGTAAATATCAAAACTTGTAAACTATCTAAAACTTGAATTGCATGTGAAAACAAGAAAAGGATGCATCTAGATGTTGTGGTAGGGAAATGGATGTTGGTTTCTTGGGGTGCCACTTTCCATGTTTTTTGTCCCCTTCCAGTTGATGAGGAGTGTTGCATACATGAGTGGGCCTTGGAGTGGAAAATTGGGTGCAAGTGACATGTATTGGGGGTGGTGGTGAACACATTTGTACATCCCAGGTGGCAGTATGATATGGATATTGAGTGCCCTTGAAGTTAGATTGGGAGAGGTTTGAATAATTAATTGATGTGGAGAAGTAAGGAATATTAATGTTGAGAATATCATGGAAGACTCCATTACTTTGAGACAATGAATTAGAAGGGTTCCTTAACCACCTCTCTCTTTGTAAAGCCCTATATGCCTCCTCAATCTCTCTTTCCTTTCGGTCCTATACATTGTGAAGCCTCTCTTGCTCCTTTTTCGCATCTCTATCCTTTTTCTATTGTAATATTTACTGCTCTTTTTCTTTTCGCAATATCTCCTAAATTTTTCCATTCTCCTTCAACTCAATTGCCACAATTTTTGTTGCCCTTTTCTCCTTTTTCTATTGTATCTTTCTTGATTTTAGCTCCTTGACCTCTTTCTTCCTTTGTTCTTGCTCCATTAACAACCTCATGTAGTCATTTGTTGTCAACAGTTGAGACTATTTGCTGATCTGGATTGCACTAGCTTTGGATTTCTTTTGATGGACAATGTGCACATGGAACTTGAGGAAATTGTTGATGTGCAGAACTATTAGCGTTTGTTCTTTCTCATTCGACTGTGTGGAAATGACCTCCTCCACTGCTCGCGAGCCCTTTGTTACATCTTCATTACCTCATAAATTTGAATTGCAAGAAGGAGCATAGTAATGCACAACTTGAGAAGGGTCAATTGCAGGTGGTGGTGATGGGAAAGTATAGGTATCCTGCTATTGTGGGACTTGCAAATCAATTCCCAAGTTCATTGCTCCCTCAACCAACTAGGATGGTTGGCTATGTTCTGACGAAAGATCTAAAATTTCATTGAATTAATCAATGGGGTTGTCCACCACGGGAGGGGTGTGTTCATCAACCACCACTTGTACAATCAATTCAACAGGACAACTATGAGGTGAGTGTTGTGTTTTTGTTGCAGTCTGCAAATGTCCTTTTGGAAGAGTGGTCTACAATATTGCCACATCCTCACTTGACAGACCAAGTCCTGAAAGGTTGAGAATGCTTTCAACTACATCAAGATCCTCGCTGACCACAAATGTCTCACTGGGATGCATGTCATTCACAAGTGCATCAGGATTCAATGGTCATATACTAGTCCTTTTAAACCTAGCTTTGATGTTGTCAACTGTCAAAGCTCTTTTCATTGCTTTGCTGCATAGCATTGCAAGTTCTCTCCTCCTCACTTCAATGTTTGAAAACCTTGACAAAAAATCTGCACATTCTGATTTGAAGTAAGCTGTAAAAGGTGCAAACACACTCACATCCAACAACTATAGCTTATGTGAGGTGTGCAATGGCAATGTTAACAAATATACACCAATTTCTCTTACTTTATGGATGGTTTCGAGTGCTACACGACTTCCATGGCCATCAAGAATCAACAAGATCCTGTTGCTAGGTGAGACACTGCCTACAACTGAGTTTTTGAAGTGGTTCAACCAATCTATGAACAAGTATTTGGTCATCCATGCATGGGGTTGGGCTGCCATGCACGCACCTGGTTCACAGTCTATGATGTAAAATTGTCTATATGTTCTCACTCCCCTTGAACAAGTAGAATCGTAGAATGCTCTTCCCGACAACATAGACACAACATAGAATGGTTATCCATTTACAGTTCTTTGGGATAATGTAAAAGAAATTATTGCTACCTTTTCTTGTGAGCACCTTCATGGACCCATTTTTTCCTGCCTGGATTCCAATTTCATCACAATTCCATATGCAATCAGGACCATATGGTAGTGCTTCATATGCTACAGACAGTGTATTGTAGAATGCAACTACAACATTAGCTTTAAGATTGAATGCCTTGTCTTTGTCTAGGCATTCAAAACTTCACAATGCAAGTTCAGGATGTATGTGCTTGAAGCCTATCCACCAGGACTTCCCTGGGAACCCATTGGTGAAAGGGTTTGGCCTATTTTGACATATTTGGGAAACCTTAGACTTAAGATTGACTATCTCAAGACCATGCCCAATATCAACCATTTTCTTGCACCATTCCACAATAAGATGTTCTTCTTCTTCACTGAGGATTGTTGGCAAACCTTTCTTGGAAGTTTTTGTTAGACCCCCTATCCATTTGGACAGTGTGGTTGTTGGGATTGACCACCTTTTGGAAGCGCCCCTTATCGACATGTCATTCTCTTCATTGTCATAGAGTTCCCTTTTCATGTCATCCAAAGACCACAACTTCTGTATTTGTTTTATGTTCTGCGGTATTTGAGGTGCAATAACCTCAATCTACGGTATTTGAGTACAAACCTCCTCTACTTGTGCAACAGGATCTGGTTTAGGGGGAATCTAACCCCTCGTTTGTGGGAGGGAAACCTTGTCATGGCTCTTTTTTTTGTTTGTTCCTAGTACGGGTCACCACTGCATTACCCTTAGCCATCTGCATAGAATAAGTACAATCAAAACAGTGATGCTTGAGCAGTTATCTTTATATGTATGAAGACATTGATGCTTGAACAAAAGAATAATTAGTTTGTAATGTAGAACATATGAGAAAAAGATAACCAGAGTGAACGATAATGCATAACCTATGAAACATAAATGCTTGAACAATTCTCTTTATATGTATGAAGAGAGTGATGCTTGAACAAAAGATTATTTACTTTTTGTATGTGTTATCTTTTTAGTTTGTTGCATTTAAATTTAGAAATACTATTAACAGTTTAGAGAGTTACATTTATTTTGGAGTGAGCGACATAAGGAAATAGAGGAGTGAGAATCGCAAAATTACAAACAATGCAAGGGAGTTAGAGTTTAAGAACATCTCATATATCTTAAGTGTGTACAACATAAACATTCTCATGCACAACAAAGTGAAAAGCATACTCACATTTTAACTATGACACAATAGAAAGCTTACAAATGAAAAACAATAAGAGTTTAACAAATTTCACATATTTTGTCTTTGACGAACTCATTGATAGGCATAAATCTTTGTGAATTGATGAAGCAAAACCTATGAAAATGATGAAAACAAAATCTAATAAAAAGAGAAACTCAGAAATTAATGACTGGCATCGAAGAAAACCTTAGTGAATGATAATGCATAACCTATGAGAATAAGATATCCAGAGTGAATGATAATGCAAAAGTGATGACAATAAGATAACTAGAGTGAATGATAATGTAGAACCCATGAGAATAAGATAAGCAAAGTGAATGATAATGCAAAACCTATGAAACAAAAATGGTAAACTATGATTGTAATATTTGCAATATATACGATAATGTAGAACCTATGAGAATAAGATAAGTAGAGTGTATGATAATGGATAACATATGAAACAAAAATGCTAAACTATGACTATAATATTTACAATATAAACGATAATGCATAACCTATGAGAATAAGATAAGCAGAGTGAATGATAATGCAAAATCTATGAAACATAAATGCTAAACTATGACTGTAATATTTGCAATATAAACTCTAGTGAAACATAAAAGCTAAACTATGATTGTAACATTTCCAATATAAACCCTAAGGAAACATAAATGGTAAACTATGATTGTAATATTTCCAATATATAAACCCTAGGAAAATAAAAATGGTAAAATATGACTATAATATTTGCAATATAAACCTTTGAGAAACAAAAATGGTAAACTATGACTCTAATACTTGCAATATAAACCCTAGGGAAGACATATGCTAATATGTGATTGTAATATTTGCAATATAAACCCTAGGGAAAGCTTTATATGTTAAACCATGATTGTAATGTTTGCAATATAAACCTTATGGAACACATATGCTAACCTATGACTGTAATATTTGCAATATAAAACCCAGGGAAATATAAATAAAAACCTATGACTATAATGGCTGTAGTGAAGATCAATATAAAGCTTACGAATGGAAAACAACAATGGTTGTAATAAAGAACAATATAAAGCTCACGAATGGAAAATTCTGAGAGGAATACTTGGAACAATATGGATGCTGGTGCATTGGAATCTGAGTTGCTCCCTCCCCTTGTTGTTAACTAAGTGAATTTTGTGCTTGCCACTCCTCCTTTTCTTATGTCGCTCACTATAGAATTTGTGAATACTTGAAGGTTTTCACGACTATTTGAATTGGAATTATTTGAATTTGATTGATGCTTGTTTGGTGTGGTGAAATAAATTGTTGTCCACTTTTGAATTTGAATTTTGGGTGATATGAATTGGAGATTTGATTGATTTCGACCATTAATTCTTAAGTTGATTGGTTTGGTGGATTGTTTGAAATTGTTTCCATGATTTTTTTTTAATAATGGCGGCCTTACAACTCTTAAAAATGGATGCAAGTGGGATATTTGTCTCTGGCTCCAATACGTACACACCCTACTTGGCAAGATGGGACAGATTCATGCTAATACGTGTTGTAGGTCTCATGGTTGAAGAGATAGGCGAATGCATTTGTGTGTTGGTTTGGTTATGCTACGGTGGGAAACATGGTTGTAATGGGTTCGCCAATCGGTCAAAGATGGGTCGGGTGGGTTTGAATTGTGTTGACTTGGTACCTTGTTTATGTTGTGTAGTTGTGATTAATATGAAAGTGATGCTTGCATTGGTGTGATAGTTGGGTTTCAAAATTTACAGGGAAGGGTGCAAAAATTAATGTTTGGGTTGTTTAATTTCCATGTCGCAATGCTACTTGTGTTATGTCAGATACAAGTTAGATACACTTCATCATGTTTGGCTGCCAGCGTGTACTTGTTTTGTTTCCAAATCTATATGATTACGTGTGCATTTAAAATCCAATTTGTGTTTGAACTACTTGTGCCTATTTATGCAAGAGTTTTATTTTTAAGTTGTGGAGGATCGATGTACACGTGTGGGCCCCAATGAGCGCATGTCCCATTGCATGTTAGGACCCCTGCCTACATATGGGCCCCTCTCCCCTATATCTTAATATTCTTCTCAAAAAAGATTGGCATGCACAAAAGAAGTTGTAAGATCCAAACAAAGAAAAAAAATTACTGTCTAATCAACCATTATAATTACAGTGGAGGAGACCAACCACAACAACAGCCATGGAGAAGGCGATGTCTATCGAGATGCACATTTGATCGTATTTATTAATTAATTGATAATTAAAAATCCATTATATTCTTTTGAAGTGACAATACACTTGGAGAGAGACTTACCAGCCACCGAAAGGAAAATTGTTCCAGCATTTCATGGCTGACGGTCAATTTTAACCACTACCGTATGGAGATAAACCCTAACATTTTTGCTAATAGAGCCAAAATTGGTGAATTTATAACCCCATCATTTAAAAAAAAACTCTTGAGAGGAAGGATTGACGGCCAAATCTTACCCTTGATTCCGAGCATGACCTTTATCCACTTAAATGGGATTAATTAACCAGTTGTACTATGCAATTTGGTAATGCAGTGCCAAAATTTGCGAATCTGTAACGGCAGAAGTCTTATACGGATATGTCTAAATAGTTGGAGTGAATATGCACGGCCGCGCGCAAGTTATCTCTGGCACATACATCGCTCAGTACGAAGTCATTCGGCAGGAATAATTGGAATTTGGAAATTAGAAAAAAGCAGATGTAGTACAAGAGCAACCTCAGCTTCTCTGCCATTACTGTCATGTCAAGCTCATCACTGATTAAGACGAGCCCGCAATTAGTGGGGTGCGCGCGGGATAAAATCTCGGAAAGTAAAACTAAAAAGCAAATACCTACTATTCATAATCATTTTCGTAAAAAGTGGGCTGGATAGACGTTCCGATGAGATTCGATGTCAGATTTAAGTTTTGGGAAAAGCAAATGAAAGCATAAACCGAGAGAGTGGAAAAAACCAGCCTGGTTGATGTCATCATCGTCTACTGCCATTTTGAGACTAAATGGGGGAACTGTTACCTAATGGATGGAACGGCGCATGTGAGAAACTGTGATCATGGCCGTGACGTACATGGAAGATTTCACGGCCCAAAGATGATGAAGCCTGTGGTGGTACAGTCTACACGAGGGTGCTTACGTTTTTATTCTATTAATGAGATCTAACCAAGATCTTCTCAGATTGATGTTGGATTTACCGTGGTAGCAGGTAGCGGCTCACACGAGGTAAGTAGAGTTATAACAGCACGTGGTTTGCTTATGTTGTCTTGAAATGTTGTCCAAGGCATGAACTGAGATTGACTGCATTGTACTCTTACTTGCAGTGCCCTCTGATTCACCTTACTGTTTGAAAACTTTGCTGCATTGATCATGAGGGGTACAACAACTTGCTTTAAACGGGCCGTTGCTTGGCCATGAGTATGGAATCTAAAACAAGAAGCAATTATGCATATGCCAAATTTAAACGGAGAAAGCTAAATTCATGGACAAAAAGCACCTATGTATATAACATTTATATAACATTTGCATGAGTTCGGAGTACCACCATAAGCATGGTGATCTTGTTCGGCGATGGAAAAAGGTGGCCGGTGGAAAGACTTGATAGTCGGACGGAAAACGGAGCCGGCGGAAAGACTTGATGGGCAGACGTTAACATGTCCCACGTCTCATCGCCGAGAAAACATGTGAGCACAGGCTGGTTTTCAAAATAATTGTTCGGCATGGATGGACAAAAAGCCAAAAACGTGGCATTCGAAACCATTATTTGCAAATATCAAAAAGCCCAGATGAGGTCGCATTTTCGCCATTTTTGGACAGTGACATTTTGGTGGATAGCAATGGGAAGAGTTGCAGGTGTTCGAAGCTCCTTAAGGTATGTATATCCGCTCTGTGTATGTGCCATTTTGCCATTCGGCCATGAATACTGAAGAAACGAACGCCTATTCGTTGTGGGGTTTTCGTTTTGTGATTTTCCATTGAGGGTTTTAAAATTTCATTTCCTCCTATCAGTTGGTTTTGAAAATTTGTGCTTGCGGAATGAAATAGATGACAACCCATCATGGAAATATGAGTGATATAACTGAATAAGGTTTAGAGAGACCACAAACCATTGTATGTTTCAAAATAATTCAATAAGGTTTACAAAAACCACAAACTATTGTGAAAATCACATAAAGCCCAGAACGTCGCCATTGTTCACATTTTTATTTTGAATGTTGCAGGGTTTTTGTTGGGAAAAGGTCTATTTAGTTCAAATGCAGGTCTGATAATTTTTGTGTCGAGGGTTTTTAAAGTTTTTGTTTCGTTTCCTCTGCGTACGCTGATTTTCAAATTTTTCCATTGTCGAATGAATTAAGCGACAACCCATTGTGGAAAAATGAGTGAAATTAGTGAATAATGTTTATAGAAAGCAGAATCTGTGGGTTCTGCAATGAAATGCTATATTTTGAAAACCACATAAAACCCAAAATGTCGCTATTGTTCACATTCTTATTCAGAATGGATAAAAAAGCGCAAAACGTGGCATTCGAAATCATAATTCGCAAATACCAAAAAGCCCACATGACATCCCATTTTTGGCGCCATTTAATATGTTGTCGTTTTGGAAAACACACTGTCTCCTAAAACTCAGACTGTTGTAAGACCCTTTAGAAGTAACAACCCAATTGGTTACTCACACCTGACCTTAATTTGGTATGTTTTGTGATTGTGTGGAGAACCGTTTGTGATTTTGATTGTAGGAATGCAATGAAAATTGAAAACAACCATTATTATGAAACCTGCAAGGCAGATTGTTTGCTGTGTTGGAAAACACATTGTCCTATGTTCGCCATATTTCACACTGTTATTCGGAATGGAGAAAAAAGTGGAAAATGTGGTGTTCGAAATAATAATTTGCAAATAGAAAAAAGCCCAGATGACATCCCATTTTTGCTGCCATTTTAAACACTGTCATTTTGAAAAACACAGTGTTTCATAAAAATTTGAGTGTTGTAAGGGCCTTTAGAAGTAACAATCCAATTGGTTACTCACCCTTAACTCTATTTGGTATGTTTTGTGATTGTGTGGAGAACCTTTTGTGATTTTGATAGTAGGAATGTAATGAAATTTGAAAACAACAGGTATTAGGATACCTGGAAGGCACAATGTTATACATTGTTTGTTGTGTTGGAAAACACATTGTCTTATGTTAGTTAACTATTGCCTACCTTTCGTGGATGTTTGGTCCTGTTTGTTGGTACAGTCCAAGTGTCTTTTCAGTTTGTTCATGTGATTGGAATAAAACACCCTGACGGAAAAGAAGGTCGAATGGACAAATTACACTGATGGAAAGTCTTGATTGTCGGACGTTAACTCTAACTTGCCGTGGCCTATCTTGTTGCCGGGAAAATGTGTCAGGACCCGTGGGTTTTCAAAATCATATTTTGGAATGGACAAAAACCCAAAAAAATGTGGTATTCGAAACCATTTTTTGCAAATAGCAAAACGAGGTGCCAAGAATGTAATGAAATTGGAAAATGGTAGGTATTATGATACTTGCAAGGCACAGTGTTGTTATAGATGGTTTGCAATGTTGGAAAATACACTGTCCCATTTTAGTTAGTTCATTATTAAGAGTTTTATTTCGTTACTCCAAGAATGTAATGCAATCCACTTTCAAATTTTGGAACAACTCTTTGATACAGTTGAAATGTCATTCCAGTTTCTTTATATGATTGGAACAAAAAAAATGTGATATTGCTATCAGGATTCAACCGTGTAGTTTCGAGTCAAACTCATTGACCCATGTTTCATGAGTAGTGGTTCAACAAGAACCCATCTCTCATGATATCAAATGGTCCACTTAGCACTCATTGCATCTAGGTGATGCTCACAGAGGTGAAGCATGGTCCGTCCCGGAGGTCACCCATCCCAGACTGCTCCAGCTCAAGCATGCTTAACCAGGGAGTTTTCTCCAAGGTTAAGCCCGCTTTGAGTTGTTACCCCATTTGCAAAACCTTCAGCAAGTGTTGTGCCTTATGAACCATTCATAATAGAGCCCCTTTAGCTCATCAATTGATAAGTAGGAGGTATTTTTCCACGTGTCAAATTGTGATATTGCTATCGGATTCAACCGTGTAGTTTCAAGTCAAACTCATTGACCCATGTTTCATGAGTAGTGGTTCAACAAGAACCCATCTCTCATGATATCGAATGGTCCACTTAGCACTCATTGCATCTAGGTGATGCTCACGAGGTGAAGCACTGGTCCGTCCCCGGAGGTCACCCATCCTAGTACTGCTCTAGCTCAAGCGCGCTTAACCAGGGAGTTTTCTCCAAGGTTAAGCCCGTTTGAGTTGTTACCCCATTTGCAAAAAAAATGCTCGCATTATTTGTAGTGTTGGAAAACACACTGTGTGTTCTCACTTGCACAGGTTTTAGAACAGTATATGCATTGCTTGTTTCTTAACAAGTAGGGTTTTCCAACATGCATACTCACTATACAGAAACAATGTCTTGACGAGCTTTTGTAATATAGAAAGTTTGATTTTATTGAAAATCCCTTTCAAAATTTATAAGGACTTTTAATTTGGGCATAAATTGCATTTAAATTTCGCATGGCTGAAAAAAAAAGTGCACAAAATAATTGCAATTTGGAAAACACAATGTTTGGTTTCAGTTATTTCAATGTCCTTGTTTAAATGTAAAGGGTTTTCTCATGGTGGGTTGCTTGATTCTTAACACCCATGGTTTTGCAACATGGAATATTACAAGACAGTATGAATGTCTTCGAAATCACACATTCCATTGTTGTGTTTTAATTTTAGTCGATTGAAAAAAAAAAGTGTACAAAATAATTGTAAATGGGAAACATAGTGTTGGGTTTCAGTGTCAAATAGCACATCTATCATTTAAGGGGGACTCTATTAACCCTCGACACATAGTGTGATTCATACTACACACTTCATTTTGTTTTGCAACAATTTATGTTGGAAAAGCCTAGTTGTTAAGAAACAAGCAACCCAAATACTGTTGTAAAACCCTCTACAACACTATTGGATAGTACCTGTCACCTCAATTTGGTAGTTTTCTCCTCCAACTTGTCCACTTACACTCAAACCTTCAGCTTTCCCTTTCAACATGCAGACTGGAAACAAATAGTATTTTCACCTTTCTTTCTGCAAATAGAAAAGGCCCAATACTTGCAATCATGGCCGATAAAGTGTGTCAGCATTGATAGGTTTTCAAAATAATTGTTCAGTGTGGATGGACAAAAAGTAAAAAATGTGGCATTCGAAACCATTATTTGCAAATATCAAAAAGCCCTAAAAAGGTCCGATTTTCTCCATTTTTGGATAGTGGCGTTTTGGTGGATAGCAACGAGAAGAGTTGCAAGTGTTCGCAGCTCTGTAAGGTATGTATATCCACTCTGTGTATGTGCCATTTTGCCATTCTGCCATGAACACTGAAGAAATGAACGACTATTCATTGCTAGAAAACAATATTTACACCTTTCTTTCTTGAAATAGAAAAGTCCCAATACCACGAAAGAAATAGTATTTTCACCTTTCTTTCTCGAAACAAAAAAGGCCCACGTCATTCCCTACCACTTTTCCCGTGCCACAGAAAAGAGACTTGCCGAGAAAGCAAGCCTGCTCGCCTTTTCCCCCCGGCGACAGGCGGGAAAACCTAGCTGATAGCGTTGTTAACTCCCACCTAACCATCGCCAGACGTTTGCTCCCATTGCCGCTTTTCTTCGTGATCGCCCGTCTGGCGGGCCCTGCACTACGATGTCTCGTCATGTTATGTATGTTTCCATGTATGTTGTTATGTATGTTTTTCATGCATTTTTGTATGTACATAGGTGCTTTTTGTCTAGTAGTTAGCCGACTCCTATGCTGCAAGAATGTAATGAAGTTTAGTTTCAGATTTTTGAACAACTCTTTGTGACAATCCAAATGTGATTTCGCTTTCTTTATTTGATTGGAGCAAATAAATTGCTTGCATTATTTGTGGAGTTGGAAAAAAAATAGTGTCCTCTCAATTGCAGAGGGTTGTAGAACACTATATGGGTTGCTTGTTTCTTAACACCATATATGGAGATAGTGTGTTTTCCAATACTACAAGTAATTTGAGCACTTATTTGGTCGAATCAGATGAGGAAAATGAAAATTCCATTTTGATGTCATGTTACATAAATAGGTGCTTTTTTTTATGAGTTAGCTTTCTCCTGATTGGAACAAATGAATTGCTCCCATTATTTGCACAGTTGGAAAACACACTGTCTCCTATCTATTGCAGAGGGTTTTACAACACTATATATGGAGACAATGTGTTTTCCAAGTATGCAAATAATGTGACCATTTATTTGGTCAAATCATATGAGGAAAGTGAAATGCCATTTTGATGTCATGTTACATACATAGGTGTTTTTTTGTCTAAAGTTAAAAAGATAGACAAAATGCACGTAACATTGCCATTGTCCACATGTTTCATTTCTTGAGTTTGGTGGGTGGGAGGGAAGCTTTGGCGAGGAAAGTGGAGTTGCAGGCGACTGAACCACTAGAAACCCCTCAAACACATTGGTTGCTACGATGCATAGGCATTTTCCACATTTTGATTTTGCAGTTTGCTGGCTGGGGAGGGACTTGCGGTCAAGGATGGAGATAGTGTGTTTTCCAACACTGCAAATAATGTGACCATTTATTCGGTCAAATCAAATCATTGCATAGTTTGAAAAGACACAGTCTCCTCTCAGTTGTAGAGGGTTTTATAACACTATATGGGTTGTTTGTTTCTTAACACCTTATATGGAGAAAGTGTGTTTTCCAACACTGCAAATAATGTGAGCATTTTTTTGGTCAAATTAGATGAGGAAAATGAAATGCCATTTTTTTTTATCTCATGTTACATACATAGGTGCTTTTTTTTTTATGAGTTAGCTTTCTCCTGATTGGAACAAATGAATTGCTCGCATTATTTGCATAGTTAGAAAACACACTGTCTCCTCTCTCTTGTAGAGGTTTTTACAACACAATATGGGTTGCTTGTTTCTTAACACCTTATATTGAGATAGTGTGTTTTCCAACTATGTAGATAATGTGAGCATTTATTTGGTTGAATCAGATGAGGAAAATGAAATGCCATTTTGATCTCATGTTACATAAATAGGTGCTTTTTGTTGATGAGTTAGCTTTCTCCTGATTGGAACAAATGAATTGCTCCCATTGTTTGCACAGTTGGAAAACACACTGTCTCCTCTTAGTTGTAGAGGGTCTTATAAAAAATATAAGGGTTGCTTGTTTCTGAACACCTTATATGGAGATAGTGGGTTTTCCAACATTGCAAATAATGCGAGCATTTATTTCGTCAAATCAGATGAGGAAAATGAAATGCCACTTTGATCTCGTGTTACATACATAGGTTCTTTTTGTTTACGAGTTAGCTTTCTCCTGATTGGAACAAATGAATTGCTCACATTATTTGCATAGTTGGAAAACACACTATCTCCTCTCTCTTGTAGAGGGTTTTACAACACTATATAGGTTGCTTGTTTCTTAACACCTTATATCGAGACATTCTGTTTTCCAACTGTGCAGATAATGTGAGCATTTGTTTGGTTGAATCAGATGAGGAAAATGAAATTCCATTTTGATCTCATGTTACATAAATAGGTGCTTTTTGTTGATGAGTTAGCTTTCTTCTAATTGGAACAAATGAATTGCTCCCATTGTTTGCATAGTTGGAAAACATATTGTCTCCTCTTAGTTGTAGAGGGTTTTACAAACACTAAAAGAGTTGCTTGTTTCTAAACACCTTATATGGAGATAGTGGGTTTTCCAACACTACAAATAATGTGAGCATTTATTTCGGCGAATCAGATGAGGAAAATGAAATACCACTTTGATCTTGTGTTACATACATAGGTGCTTTTTGTTTACGAGTTAGCTTTCTCCTGATTGGAACAAATGAATTGCTTGCATTATTTGCAAAGTTTGAAAACACACTGTCTCCTCTCTCTTATAGAGGGTTTTACAACACTAGATGGGTTGCTTGTTTCTTAACACCTTATATCGAGACATTGTGTTTTCCAACTATGTAGATAATGTGAGCATTTTTTTGGTCGAATCAGATGAGGAAAATAAAATGCCATTTTGATCTCATGTTACATAAATAGGTGCTTTTTGTTGATGAGTTAGCTTTCTCCTGATTGGAACAAATGAATTGCTCCCATTATTTGCACAACTAGAAAACACACTGTCTCCTCTTAGTTGTAGAGGGTTGTACAAACACTATAAGGGTTGCTTGTTTTTGAACACCTTATATGGAGACGGTGGGTTTTCCAAAACTACAAATAATGTGAGCATTTATTTCGGCGAATCAGATGAGGAAAATGAAATGCCACTTTGATCTCGTGTTACATACATAGGTGCTTTTTTTTTACGAGTTCGCTTTCTCCTGATTTGATTTTTGTTTACGAGTTAGCTTTCTCTTGATTGGAACAAATGAATTGCTTGCACAAAATGAACATTCATTGCTTCACAGTTCCAACAGAATGGAAAAATGTCAGATATGATTGCTGATATATATACTAGTGTTAGTGATAGGTTAAATTGGAAATTAAATTACCAATGTATAGTTTAATATGTTTGTTTATTGTTTGTGCAAGCTGGCATTTTGAGCTCAGTAGAACATATAAATTGTATATTGGTGAAATTTGGAATAAAAAAAAATATTTGTAGAACCAAATGTCTTTAATTTTCCAATTTAATATATTGCTAACACTTGTCTTTCTTCTAGGTGGTTGATAAAGGGGAGGAAAGAAAAATGAACAAAACACAGGCAGGTGGATTGAGAAGGACGCTTGAGGAGATGTGAACCTTCTGCATTAAATACAGGTGATTCTGGCTGCCATAGCTTGAATCGCAAGTGTAGTGGATAGTTAAATTTCCAAAATTTATTATGCATTTTCAAGTTCTGATTTGTTTGAAATTGTGAAATGTTGGGGTTTTCAATCAACTGTTATTTTCATGTGATTTTTAAGTGTTTTGTGCTAATTTGAAACCTTTCACCAAAAGAGTTTATATGTGGACATGTAAGTATGTGAAATTATTTACAAACAAAATTAAAAGTGAAGAATCCAGTTCAAGGGAAATGCATGTAGAGATTTTGAGTTTGGACCATATTCGTGGTTACCTGAAATTGTATCAGTATCTAGACAAGGTGTAACAACAAATTCTTCACTGGAACTGGGTTCTTCACTTGAAGTGCGTTCTTCACTTTGAAATGTGAGCAGGAGCAGAGGCTTTTATGAGTATTTCCTATTTTACGAAATGGTGAATATACGTGCTCTTGAGAGTCCATCGTATGATGTTTTCCTAATTTAAATCTCCTTTCTGTCTCTTGAGTTGAATATTTCTCCATATTTAAAAGTTCTATTTAATGTTAGTTTTCCATCATCTATCATTTTTTTGTGGTTCTTAAGTGTTTTCGTAATAGTTCTTTTACAATTTTGCTATTTGTCTAGAATATTTAGTAAGTTATAAATGGTTCATTTTGAACATCTGATGACAATTTTGTACAATGCTATTTGTATATCCTATTTTTGCTCTTTATCAGTATGTTTCGATTTGACCACCACACCATAAAAGATGTGTAGATATAACAAGTCATTACTTGAAATAGTTCTTTGCATTGTATTAAATAGAACTCGTAAAGCCAATGGGTAGCAATAACCTGTGCAAAATGGGTATAACGCCACATACTTAATTGAAAATTTGGCCTACATTACTTGGCACTAAATATTATAGACAAATAGAAAAATTGTAAAAGAGCTATTAGAATAACAACATACATGGAAAGAAAAAGTGCCAAAACCGACAGACAGGAGGAAACGTCTCCAGGTGATGGTTAGGTAGGAGTTAACGGTGTTGTCAGCTGGGTTTTCCTGCCTATTGCGGGGGGGAAAAGGCGGACAGGTTTGCTTTCTTAGCAAGTCTCTCTTCTGTGGCTCGGGAAAAGTGGAAGGGAAAGTGACATGGGCGGAAACAAATCCTTTTCTATTTTGAGGAAGAAAGGAGAAAATATTATTTGTTTCCAGTTTGCATGTTGAAAGGGAAAGCTGAAGCTCTGAGTGCACGTGGATGACTTGGAGGAGAATATCGACAAAATTGAGGTGACAGGTACTATCCAATAGTGTTGCAGAGGGTTTTACAACACTATTTGGGTTGCTTGTTTCTTAACACCTATGGTTTTCCATCATGAATTGTTGCAAAACCGAGTGAAGTGTGTACTATGAATCACACTATGTGTTTTGGGTGAATAGAGTCCCCCTTAAATGAGAGATGTGCTATTTGATAGAATACAAGACTATCTATATGTTTGTATATTTGCATTACAAGAAAAAGGTTGGGTATAAGTAAAGCCAGGCTTCAAAACACATTGTGTTTCCCAACATCCACTACACAATGTTCATCACTTTCAACGAGTTTATTCATTATTGCCAATAATGGCAAGAAATTGGCGTTCTTGCTTTTTGTAATACACACCTAGATACACTGGTTTAAAAACCAGAAAGGGTTTCGTTATGTTGTGATGTGGAGGTTGAAAAATGCAGTGTGTTATGAAGCATGCAATTTGTTATATACTTGAAACTTAAACACAACAATGGAAGGTGTGATTTGGAAGACTTTCATACTGTTTTGTAACATTCCATGTTGCGTAACCGTGGGTGTTAAGAAGAAAGCAACCCACCATGAGATGACCCTTTACATTTAAATAGGGAGATTCATATTACTGAAACCCAACACTGTGTTTCCCATTTACAATTATTTTGTGCACTTTTTTTTTTAAATCGATTGAAATTTAAACACAACAATGGAATGTGTGATTTCAAAGACATTCATACTGTCTTGTAATATTCCATTTTGCAAAACCATGGGTGTTAAGAATCAAGCCACCCACCATGAGACAACCCTTTACATTTGAACAAGGAGATTCAAATAACTGGAACCCAACACTGTGTTTTTCCATTTGCAATTATTTTGTGCACTTCTTTTTTCAGTCATGTGAAATTTAAATACAATTTATGCCCAAATTAAAAGTCCTTATAAATTTTGAAAGGGCTTTTAAATACATTGAGACTGCCTATATTACAAAAGCTCTTGAAGGAATTGTTTCTGTTTAGTAAGAATGCATGTTGGAAAACCCTAGGTGTTAAGAAACAAGTAATGCATATACTGTTCTAAAACCTTGTCCAAGTGAGAAGACATAGTGTGTTTTCCAGGATTGCAAATAATGCGAGCATTTTATTTGTTCCAATTAGATAAAGAAACCAAAATGACATTTCATCTATACCAAAGAGTTGTTCCAAAATTTGAAATTGGACTTCATTAAATTCTTGGCACCTCTTTTTGCTATTTGCAAATAATGCTTTCAAATGCCATGTTTTTCTGAGTTTTTCTCCATTCCAAAATATGATTTTGAAAACCCGCTGGTGCTGACACGTTTTCCCCGCTATGGGACAGGCCATAGAGTGAATGTCTGACCATCAAGTCTATCCATTAGTGCTATTTGTCCGTCCGACCACCTTTTCCATTAGGGTGTTTTGTTCAAATTAGATGAAGAAAGTGGAATGAGATTTCCACTCTAGCAAAGTGAAATTTGAAAGTGGACTTTATTACATTCTTGGAGCATACCAAAAAAAAGCTGTTAGATATTGTGCATGGTTTTTGATTTCTCTAAATGTTATTCAGTAATTTCACGCATATTTCCACAATGGGTTGTCAGTTATTTCATTAGGCAATTGCAAAATTACATATTTCTCGTTGCTCACTACCAACTTGCAAAACATAGCTGTGGAAAATGGGACCTCATCTAGGCTTTTTGCTATTTGCAAATAATGGTTTTCAATGACATGTTTGGGATTTTTGTCCATGCCAAACAATTATTTTGAAAACAAGATGACTATTATGATGCATGTGACATGCGTTTTTGTAGGGAGAATAGCCTGCTCCCAATTGCAAAAGGTGACCTCCTTGCAACATGGCTTACACATGATAATGTATTTCCCTTCTTCACGGATAAGACATGTCTGCTTATCATTGCTAGTTGATTTGTGGATTCCATTGTGTACGGATATTTGCATGAACGTTTCAAATCAGACTCCATGATCCAACATCACAATGACTAATGTTGTCTTCTTCATCATGATGTTGGATCACGAAGTGTGATTGGAAACGTTGATGCAAGAATTATTATAGAATCAAATCCACAAATCAACTAGCAATAATCAATATGGATTGTGGAAAATTCATATCATTTATGTATGATTATGTTATCATTTCAAACACATGTTTTTTAGGGACAATAGCTTGATTTTACTATATTTTGTAGGGAGATTAGCTTCTACCTTGCAATTGGACGTCACTATTTTCCCTAGAAGAATGCATGTTAGAGGCATCATAACATAAAAAAACCCTATGATGAGACGACGTAATGTGGAAAATAATTAGCGGTTGGAAAACACTGTGTTGTGAGTTCTTTCATTCTGCACGTTGGAATCTGAAGGTTTCACAACACGGGGTGGAGTTGCAGGTGCAGGATATATAAAAGCATCCAAATTCAACTGAGGGGTGATTAACGAATTGGGATGTTGCTTGTGAAGGGTTTGTAAATGGTAATCGGTTTGTAGGTATAATAACACCCAGTGTTTTCCAACATGCAATTACACATTGTTAGCCTTGGCATTCTATGAAAACATCAGCCTCTCCATGCCTGATACAAACGTTAGATAAAAGACATGTCAACATTTCATGACAACTGGGCATCTTTGGAACTACTTTGCAATATTTACAAATCAAGCTCTTCTCTCTAGCACACATGACCACCTCTTCCACAATCTCATCCAGTCAGCTCCATGTTGATGGAAGGTGTCATCCATGTATGATGGAGAGAAGTGCATGTTTTGGAATTGAGAAAGGTATGCTTGAAAGTTGCCTAGTAGTCATGAAATCTTGTTGTGTTGGCGGGGGGTTGGGGGGGGTGGGACAACCCTGTGTGTTTTCCATCCTACAATTTTTTTTTGTGCATATTGTGTTTGAAATGTATAATGGTATTGAAATGGAATGTTTGCTGCAAGTAAGGGTTGTTATAAAATATGGAGGTGAACTTCAATACACTGTGTTCTTACAGTCTACATAATAGAGAGTGTTGTTTTTCAAGAATAATTAAGAAGTGAGGGACAACCCTCTGTGTTTTCCATTGTGCAATTTTTTTTTTTGTGCAAAGCAAGGGCAGTTAGAAAATTTGAATGTGAACTTCAATACATTGTCTTCTTATGGCTTGCATAACACTAACTGTTGTCTTTGAAGAAGATTTGAAAAATGTGGGACAACCCTGTGTGTTTTCCATCCTGCAACTCTTTTGTGCATTTTCTATTTGAAACGTATTACAATATTCAAATGGAATGTTTGTTGCATGCACTAATACATTTGACTGCAAAATACGATGAAACTGTCCAACGAAATATGTAAAATTCAATGTTCGCCGGGTGCTTGTAAAATTTGATGTGTAATTTCCAATTTTTTGAAAGTTTATCCCCGACATTCATCGAAATTTTGACGAACCTGGGGTTCGTTGAAATGTCGACTATCATTTTCGTCAAATTTTTGACAAACATGAAAAATAAAAAAAAATCAAATTGTGGCCGACATAAAGAAAAGTGAGTTCGCGCCTGATTTATTGCGACAGTGTTTTGCTCTACTTGAGACATTTTGTGGAGAACTAAGGACGATTTTCTTGGGAAAAATTAGAAAAAATTCAAGAAGATATCACCAGGTTGAGGGTAGTCATTGTCTTTTGCAAAATTCAGTTGTGAAGTCAGATTTGTAGTTCAGTTTAGAAAATCACATTTTA
The DNA here is from genome assembly GCA_007258455.2 of Sequoia sempervirens. Classification (NCBI taxonomy): domain Eukaryota; kingdom Viridiplantae; phylum Streptophyta; class Pinopsida; order Cupressales; family Cupressaceae; genus Sequoia; species Sequoia sempervirens. Next base: position 46,756 of record VDFB02085840.1, read on the forward strand.
AAGCAACATCTCATTAGATTTCATTTTAGAGTTAGGGGTTTTGAGAATTTCAAGTCGAGGTTTTGTTATGGAATCCTTAAGATCCTGGCAGGAATAGATTCTTGTATTATGTGATCCATAACTCCTATTGGTCATATAGCTTACCAGTTATTATATAAAAATACATGATGCATTCATGTGACCCAGTTTAAATGTGGCTATGTTGTGATAGAAATGGAGGCACTCATATAAGTATATGTAGTTAATTCCAGGTTGTATAATGTAGGTGTCAATCATCATTGGGTGCATTGGGTTGTCTCAAGTTTAATGGTTAGGATGTAATTATGGCATGATGAAGAGTGATTACCTCTTGTTGCAATAAGATCCTATAACTCCGGTTGATATGCAAAGTGGTTGTGTTATATCAATTACGTGGTGCATTCAAGCACAACCCATGTTTAATGGGCTATTCTAGAGAGTGATCAAGATTTTTTAAACCTTATGAATGTTACTTGACATATATTTGCATAATCTGAAATTCCTTGAGAGGCTTTTGAAGTATCAATGTATCCTATATAGGGTTTAGAATGATTTCTTTTAATTAAAAAAATAAATAAATGATGTATTTCCCTGTAATTAGATAATGTGGAGATCTCCTAAATCTGCCCCAGCACACTATCCTCTTTGGCACTGTATTCATTACTCCAGCTACTAGGTTTTTGCATGTGGCATCTTTAATATCTTCATGACTGTGGCTTTTAAATAGATCTCAGTATTTTCTTTAATCCCTTTCATGGTAACCCTTGAGTTCCATAATCCACCTTCTATCTCTTCTAAGAGCATCTTGGCTAGGCTGCATAGTATGCATATAAAGCAAGTCCTTCATGCACTGCCATTGTTCCAAACCACCACTCAACTGCTTGTAAAAA
>VDFB02085841.1:0-20727 GCA_007258455.2 Sequoia sempervirens
AGTTTCATTCTCCATTTCATCCTCTACTTCATAGAGAGGATTATCATAACTATTCTCATCACCTTCTTGAAAAAGAGGATTGTCATAAACTTGAAAGTCATTCCTTTCATCTTGCTGCTCCAAATCTGCACATGCAACCTTTGATTTTATTGTGAAACCTTCAAGATCAAACTCCTCTCGAAGACTATCAATCTCATCAATTACTTGCTTGATTTCTCCAGCTCTTCGTGCATCCTCTTGCTCCCTGAAAAGTTTGAAATCTGCAAACTGGTCTTCAACCTTTCTTAGAGTCAACTGAGTTTCTTTCAACTCGTCCTCTGTTGATTTAAGCTCCAAGGTGAGCTCTTCAACCATACTCTCCCTTTCTTCAAAAACAATGAAGGCCTTCTTTGCAGATTCAACGGCATGATCTTGATCTTCAATCAAGTGTATGTATGATGATTTCAATGACTCCAAAGAGCCTCTGATAAGTCGTAAGTTAGGAAGAGCAACTTCATCCTTAACTCCACTTCGTATCTCTTCAGACTGAGCCTTCCAATAGAGATCATCAACCAAATTGTGTGTGCGATCAAATAGGGATAGCGCTTGCACTTCTTTTTCAAAAGATGCCTTGCATTGATCTTTCCCCTCATGCACATGCAAAGATGGTGAACTGTTGATAGGCTGTAACTGAAAATCAGAACTTTGTTTCTTGCCTTTGCTGTCCTCTTTGCTACTCCAACATTCTTGTACCTCACCACCAACTGGCAGAGAATGCTCATCATCATAAAAAACATCATACTCCACAAATTCTTCAACCCATTGCTTGCAATCAGCTTCGTGCATTGATAAATCTGATTTGGGTTTAGTAACACTTTCAAACTCTCCATCTTCAAGAGCCATGTGGTCTTCTAGCTCTTCTTCTTCATCACTGCCTCCTTGATCAAACATTAGACCAGTATCCAACCTGCTCAAGGAATCATGTTTGTCCGCTGTTCGGAAAGTTTCTGTAACCACAAATTCCTCTTTAGTGGCTGCAACCACTCCAAAGAGATCATTATGGAATTTTGTGGAACAATCTTCTTCTTCAATGACAACTTCTCCTCCAAGGGCCACCTCATAGTCTACTGTGCAACCTGGTTCTTGTTCTTCATCAGGATCAAAGGGAAACTTATCCCACACAGGTTCTTTAACATAACTTGATGCCATCACACCCGGATCCCAAATGCTAGTGAGCTGATTAAGATGATCAACTGGAAAAAACTTATCATGCTCCCCTTGTAGTGATGACTCTTTGAATAAGTCAAGTCCTAATTCACTTAAGCTGAAATCATCAAAAAAGTTTTTCTCCCATGGCTCAGTTTGCTGATCAATCCCAAGACCAACAATGTCACCCCCGAAATGAAGTGAAGACTCTTCAATGTTTGTTGTTTGAAAAACTTCATCTTCATTATCTTCTATGGAACCCTCATGAGAGAGTATGTTGCTGGTTTTTTCATGTGAGACTTCTTGGGAAGTTAAGACAGCAACACGAGGAAAATCCTTCCTCATCAAATCTTCAATAAGAGGAGGTACAAACACATCGAAATCATTACCAACTTCATCACTTTGGTAACGGTCATAAGCTGATTCAAAGACACCAATAGTATTTCCTTCAACTTGCTCTTCTTCACTTGCTATCACATGCAAGTCAAGGGGCGTATTATGAGGCTCTTCCACACACTCTTCAACTGTCACGTTTTTTCCTTCGAGCTCACGATCATTTTGATGTGATATGTGCACCTTGTTTGTGCCATCTTCAATGCTAGATGACTGATTTTTCTCTTCATCTTGCATATTTGTCGGCTGCAATCCACAAATAGGCACTTCATCTCCTTCCTTCTTTGATTCTTCGAACAAAGCTTGTTCTGCTTCCCTTTTTATCCTTTTCCTAATGTGGTCCACCATCTTCCACTTCTCGGGCTCCACTGATGCCACACACTTCAAATGGGAATCAAATGAAACATTGTACCTATAATCATCTGGCATGGTTTGATATTGCTCACGGAGTTTGACAGCCTCATCTTCACATTGTCTTTTAAACTGTCTAGCATATTCAATGAAGTCCCTTACGACATCACTAACCTTTCCTTCCTCCGATGCCATAGTTGAATCTGACTTCTCACGACCCATAGGCCTTAGAAAATGCAACATCTTTGAAACTTCTGAAAACTAATACTGAACTCAGCTCTGACCTCTGATGTAGAATCTGTTTTCTCTGTCAAGTGAACTCTGATGGGCACAGGATGGCAGGATCTTGGCTCTGATACCACTGAAATATTCCGAGCCAAATTTTTTTATTTTTTCCAATTTACAATTTACAAAGCAGTGCACCCGTTAAGGTTAGATGAGAAACCAAAACGTGCAAGGAAGCAACTCTAACCAGAATGGCACCGATGATGGTGAGCATTGGTCAGAGGATCTAAAATAAATTGCTTATGCTGGAAAGGGAACTCAACGCCAAGTATGTGCTACCCAATCCAAAGCGGAGTGAGGGGCGACCATATGACGGAGTAAATACAAAATAATGCTTGAAGAAATAATGCTGAAAGAGGAAACTTCTCGACACCCAGAATGTGCTTGCTCATCCAGAATGGACAGTAGCGACCATAGGGCGGAGTTATCACTATTTTACTCTAAACTGAAAGTAGGAATGATTATTACAAGAAATGACAAAGCAATATCAAAACACTGGTCAGTACTACTGCCAGTTTACAAGATTATGAATCATTCACCTGCCAAAAGCTTAGAATATTGAGAGTTCATCATTACATCACAAAGAACCTCTTGTCATGAAAGATAGTGCCAAACAATACAACTTCTCAGAGATCAACTTCTAAATCTGATTTGTTACAAGTCTGTTTTTCTGTATGAATAACCAGCAGCTTTCAAAACACTCAAGTGAACATAACTCTCTCAAAACACTTCGGAATAACATGAAATCGAATGCAAAAGACTTTAACAAGGAGACACCTAAGATGAGACACTGGAAACAGATCCAAAACCTCTCATTTAATTTGCACAGTTTTCAATACAAAGCTGAAAGGTACGGCTCAAAGGAAAAGGGCGATCTGCTATATAAAATAAAAGACAACACTAAAAAATCTGCAAATATGAGAATATGGGCGCCTAGGTCTAGCAAAGCCAATGGGTCAATACCCAGAACAGTATTTTTGGTATTTTTTGACTTATAAATGAAAACACGAGTCTGCTGTGTTAAATAATGCAAAAGGCTGAAAACTTACTAACATACGAATCAGATCTAACAATGCAATGAACTACATACAATGCACAAATACAATTGCAAACTTACAAATGATTGAATCACTCATAAGCATACTAGAATCTCCACTAGATGCTATCTCTCAAGCATGAAGTCGAGCCCAGACTAGGAGGCATTCATTCCTCGAAGAATTCCCGCAACCATTTCGGCAGCATAACATTAGCATAGTCCAAAGATGATCCAATGATGCACAAGACTTCCTTTTTATAAGCTTCGTTTGACTTCACGAAACCCTAAAATCCAACTCAAAGTTCAAACCCTAATCTCTTCCTTCAATATGGCATCCTTTTCACCTTTAGCTCAATAATCATATTTAATTAAAAACATCACCTTGATAAGTGCGCCCAATTTAATTTGCTTGACTTAGGAGAACTCAACAAATATTAAATATAATCTTTATGAAGGCGCCACCCTTTGAGTCCACCTTTTAAAATAACCTTAAGTCATTCGACTAGGCCAAGGTGATAAATAACATTTTAATTATAATGTTATTTTAAGTGAAATGAGCTCGTCTTCCCAGAACTGCATTCTGAAGTCTAAACTGAATACGCCACTTGAGTCAACTGAAGGGGAAAGTCAATTGCCTGATACCATCCTGAATACTGCCAAAAATAGAATTTACTAAAAATAGTAAATTCCACAAAGTGCTCTGAAAGCCGAGATGAACATACCACTGCGAAGCTCTCTGAAAACCCAGAAAGAATCCGCCATTGAATCCACCATCTACGAGCAATGACCTCCTCAAAATAAGACCCTAATTTAACCAGGTAGCCGGGTTTCAGAGAGAAAAAAGATATGAGTCTAAGAACAATCGGGTTTGAGAAGGGGACATTACAACGTAACCATTAGAATGCAAATATGTGATTGTATTGGCTTGGGAGAGGTTCGATCTATCAATGGCAGTCTTTGATCTGAAGAAGTATGATGATATAACACTGCTACAAACTCAGATTTGAAAAATAACTACCTGAAACTCCTCCAATGAAGCCTAAGCGAAAACCCAAGGTAGGCCCTCCTCAAAGGTGAACTAGATTCTCGTCCAATTCACGATAGCCTTCGAGAGTTTTCATTCCTAGAAGGCTGAAGCAATGTTGAAACCCTTCTCCAGAGCTCAAACCTGCAAAGTGTTTTGTAAAAATGAGAGTAGAATGCTCGGAAAAGAGCCCAACACTTTGCTTTATAACCTCTCATGGACTTTTTTAATAAAAGTCAATAAAATAATTTTGTTGAGGGTCTTTCCTCATCCAAAGAAAAGGGACACTTTTTAAAAACAACTTGAGTTGCTAGGATGGGGGCACTTTTCACTATTCACCTTATGATTTTCAGTTACTATTCACCTTTTACTATTACATTAAAGCAAACCTTAATATTTTCACTTTAACCCCAGATTCATCAATTGAACTCCAAACTGAAAAGATCATAAGGCTCCTGGCTAAACTCCACAACTCTCAGTTGGGTCCCCTAACCATTCTGCTGATCTATAGGAACCCTAATAGTAGACCAACCACCACTATAGTTTGAGTTGCTTAAGGAAGGGACATTACAGTCCTCCCTTCTCGGAGATTGTTTTCCCTCAAATAATGTGCACCTGCATGCTGAAACCAAATACCGAGATCCCATATCCACCTCAAGAATGTTGCTTCGCCAATCTGTTGTGCTACTCTGATATCAACATCACTATGCCTGGAGTTGTGAAGCAACTCATTATGATCCATAAAAAACAATGAACCAATCATGTGAATGCCATAATCCCAAATCATCCTACGTGCATAATCCATCAAGTCAATCTGCCATGTGCTGCTATTGTAAATGATAACATCATCTATCCAACTGAGAACCTCACTCCAACAGAATCCACAGGTACCTCTAATGTCAAAGGATGATGGGAGCTCATCATTATGCCAACCTCTAACAAAGAAAAAATGATCCCAATCTTTCCAAATTCACCACCCAAATGCTGTCCTAAAGGACCAAACTAAAGTCTTTGTGATCAATAGTATGAAACAACCATCTATCACCATTGTGAGAACTTTAACCCAATGAACTATGGCTGAAAATTCCATGCTCAAAAATGTAGAGCAGCCCTCTATCCTTGTGTTGTAACTCAAAACCCAAAGGTTCGAATATGAAGTACTATTGTCCTCTACATGCTCCATGATGTCTTCTTCATTTACCAAATATACTATCCAAATGTGATCAAGGAATGATATTGTTATGAAACAAAGGCACAATGTCAAACCTTGCATGCAATGTGGTTCTTCAATTCTTATCACATATTCTTGCATAACAACAAGATGAATGAAACCATGTAAAGATGGGAGATGGCTGATCACTAACATGAGAACCACCTTAAATTTGTACCTTCTACGTCTGCCTTCATAGATGCTATCATAGCCTGCTGTCCCAAGGTGTGCAACATACTGAAAACTCCTCTCATGAGCTGTCAAATTTCCCACCTCAAGGCTGCTATTATAAATCAGACCAGCAATTAAAGTGAAGTCAATGATGTTTGTATACCCATGCATAAAAAAGAAACCCATCTCATACACCTTACCTATCAAGTGATCGTGTCTCCACACACTCCAATCCAACCCAAAAACTAATGTAGACCCAGATAAATCTGAATATACAATGTATAACCATGTAGGACAGCCACATATCAACCATGAATCCATGAAAATTATGTCACAACCCAACCAATAAACAGTTGCATAAGCATATGAAATAGGTGACAAATTCATAGTTGCATTGTAGTTGTCTCCATTAATACCCAAAGTCAAACCAAGAGTGGTTGATCCATTGAACATATCACCCATAAAATCACGATACACCTTAATGAAATTGTCAACATCAACTGAAAACTCAAAATTTTGGATGTTAGATAGCTCTTGCTTCTCATCATCCATGGAGTCGTGTGAATCAAAATCCTGTTGAAGATGAAGCTTGGCTTGATGAGCCATCAACTTGGCTTGCCTTGCCCTCTCTAGCCAATCATCATTCAACATTTGGGACTGAGTCATATCCGCTGCTCCAAAGTGTCTAAACCCAGTCCTAACATGAGATATATCATGTGACTTATCATGACCAAAGCATGCATCATGTGTACCCACCATATTAGAATTATCATGACTCATTTCCCTATGATTAGAAGCACCAAAATCATGAAAAAGGGAGGATGAATCACTGCTGTTATAAATCAGAGAATTAGGACTGAATTGTTTCCTTGTATCATACCTTTGGAGTCATCAAAGTTAGAGCAAACTAACATGCTCTTCGCTGTCCCATTTTTAGTCTCATATTCAAGTGCCTTAAGCACAATGTGTTTACCCATATGAGTAAACTCTAACACCATCTTGTTGAAGTCTTGGACAAACCTTCCAAGAGACTTCAACCATTGCACACCAAGTACCACATCTGACTCTCCACCAATACCTACAACAAAGTAGTCATCTGTGAAAGAATAATTATCCAATGCAATGGATAATTGTGGTATCCTCCTTGTGCAACTCATTTTGGAACCATCCGCTAGCATGACTTGGAATCCTTCAAACTCTTCAGCTTCTTGTCCCATATTGGCTACAAAGCCCTCATTGATGAAACTATGAGTAGCACCACTATCTACCATGCATAACACTCGTTGTTTCTTGACAATTCCTTCCCATACGAAAGAGTGATATCTAGGAACACCGAAAAGAGTAGCAATAGTGCCATGTGCAACATCAGGTGTATGAAACTGCATAAACTTAGTCTTCAAACAAGAGACATCATCAAAATTGTCATGTATCATACTTGCCTCTTGTAGTCCATCAATAGTAGGAATGGTACCACTACTTTCTTCATAACTATTAGTGGCAATGTTATTAGAAAAGTGGAGTATATCACTGTTGTTCCCAAACTGAAGATTAAGATTGATTTCAGTCTTTGTTTCATTGCCTATGAGATCTTCCTTTGCTTGTTCAACCTGTATACATTCCTTCCTTGGAAGAAACATGGATCTAAAGTAATTTTCCCTCTGCTGTCCTGTTTGTTCCCTATATTTGCAGGAATCTTTGATTTCTTGCAATTGCTGCTGTGCTTGGGCAGCAAGTGCCTTAGCCTTTGATGCTCTTTGACTCCACTTATTGCACATGTCTAGTGTCTTTCCCACATCACCCATGTTATGGTACAAAGAATCAGATCTTAGGTGGCTTATTTCCTCATCAATAGGAGTCATTAGGCTGCTGTTACCATTATGAGTGAAGGAAGACTCCAACCTATGTGCCGAAATTTCTATAGGCCCACCATCTGAAAGAGCTTTAAGCACAATTTTCTTACCATCAGCCATAAACTCCAACTCCATTTTGTTGAAGTCTTGGACAAACCAAACATTATCAAAATGCAAGATCTTTTTAGTAAGCAACCTCTTAGTCTCTTTGTTCAACTTTTTAAAACAAAACGCTTCATAAGATCTTAACAATTGTCCTTTCACTATAGAAGATGCATGAATAACCAAAAGGAATTCAAATATATTCCATTGCACATACATGGACATATCACTTGTGGCTGGCCCAACAAGTGTGTATGTATTATCATCATTGTTTTGAGCCTTCAAGAGGCTCTCTAAAAGAGGGAAGTCATAAACTTCATAATGCAAACTGGACCAAACTGAATCTCCTACATCATACCTCCTTTCTTCATCACACAACTCAGCATGCTCTTCTTGTGGGCTTACCTCAAAAAGCTCTTCACTTGTATGCCCATCATCCATGCATTCTACCCTTGGAAGAAATAAGGACCTAATGTATGATTCTCTTTGTCTTCTTGCATTATCAAGCTGATTGCATCTTTCCTTGACCTCATGCAAGTGCTGTCTTGCTTGGGCAGCAAGCATTTTGGCCTTCTTAGCTCTTAGTGACCACCCATCACACAACCCTTGTGTCCTTATAACATCTTCCATAGTGTGGTGAATAAAATCAGGACTTTTGTGGTTTGAATCCACAATATATACCTCATGTGTAGCACTCTCAACTTGAGTATCATAATAGGAGGACTCACTAACATCATTACCTTCATGTGAAATGCATGCTACTACATGACTAGAACTGCTGTTGCAAAAATCAGAATAGGTATCAAACCTTGGTGTCATGTTTTCAACACCTCTAATGGGATGACCCGTGATTGTAAGCCCTTCCACTTTGTGATCAACATGATGACTCAATGGTGTGCTATGTATCTCCCTTTGATCCAAAGTTATTTCTTCTTTAGGACTCCCACATGATGACTGATTTTTGCATTCATTGTGATCACTTGTAGGCTGCAAACTACAAACAAGTGTTTCTTCTTTTCCTTGGTCTTGCACATTAAACTCTTCACCTTTTCCAGTGGCTTCTTTACTATCTTTTGATATTTCTTTCTTCTATTGTTGTTGATATGGACTTGAAAACTTCGAATCATCCTCATCCTCATCCGGTATTCCCAAGAATTGTGTGAAAGAAAACATGTCTTGTATCTTTTGAGGAAGAGAGCGATACTTGTCATAGCTGGCCATAATTGCTTTATTTGTTGGTGAAGCATGAGAACTCTTAGCTGCTCTTGTAGATGGATATGAACCAGTAGTGTGTCTAATTTTCCTCGAAAGGGAATCCTCAACATGCTGCAATTTACGAATGATCTTGTGTTGTGATTGTTCAAATTCATTCCATGCTTGTTTATTGCTAAACAACCCTGCCATGATGACCTATCTCGCTGTCCAAACTGGAAACCAATCCACTGTAGTATACACAACTTGAATTCACCCAACAGGTTGGTAGAATCCAGGCTCTGATACCACTGAAAGATTTCCAACCCAAATTTGATCTGAGTTTCTGAGTTTTGTCTTTTCAAAGTCTTTGACCAGCGAATAGGTAGGTTTTTGTTTTTATTTTGTCTGTGTTTTTTTTGATTTTTTTTGTGTGACTTTTGAGTTTTACCAAATATGAATGCAATTTGCTCTTGAGATACAAAGGAATTAAACTGTAATAAACTTCTAATTTTTCTGATTTCAAACAGCCATGCATAAAATTGTAAAATTAAAAATTTAGGAACACCATTCATCAACTAGTCATACCCGGAGTCCAATGCTAACTTGCAATTGAATTTTATTGATGAAATTCCAGTGAAATACAGGATTGCAAATCAGATCTGCTCCTGCAATATTCTGTCCAAACCCTAGCAGCAACATAGATGGTACGACAGCCCTTGAGGATGGAACGGCTAGCAAAATCAGTCACCAAAATCCATAAATCTGCTCTCCAAATTGACAAATCTGACCTCCAAAACCCTAGCTGCCTGCTTCCAACAAGTAAAATGCAAATATGTGATAATATTGGCCTGGGAGAGGTTCGATCTATCAATGGCAGCCTCTGATCTGAAGAAGTATGACGATATAACACTGCTGCAAACTCAGATCTGAAAAATAACTACCTGAAACTCCTCCAATGAAGCCCAAACGAAGACCCAAGGTAGGCCCCCCTCAAAGGTGAACTGGGTTCTCTTCCAATTCACGATAGCCTTTGAGAGTTTTCGTTCCTAGAAGGCTGAAGCAATGCTGAAACCCTTCTCCAGAGCTCAAACTTGCAAAGTGTTTTGTAAAAATGAGAGTAGAATATTCAAAAAAGAGCCCAACACTTTGCTTTATAACCTCTTATGGATTTTTTTAATAAAAGTCAATAAAATAATTTTCTTTGGGGATCTTTCCTTATCTAGAGAAGAGACCACTTTTAAAACAACTTGAGTTGTTGGGATGGGGGCACTTTTCACTATTCACCTTATGATTTTCAATTACTATTCACCTTTAACTACTCCATTAAAGCAAACCTTAATATTTTCATTTTAACCTTGGATTCATCAATTGAACTCCAAACTGAAAAGCTCATAAAGCTTCCAGCTAAACTCCACAGCCCTCGGTTGGTCCCCTAATGTAGAAACACTAGTTTCTACATCTAGAATCGATGGTTTTGTTGTTTTTAGGAAGTTTTGGTTTGGCGTTTTTGGGTTTTGCATAAAATATGAAGAATGCGATTTTGCAATAAAATAATCTAAAAGCTAGATAAATTCATACAACTCCGGAAATACAAGAATCTATTGCAAATACTGAAACTCGATTAATATATATAATCTCTAAGGTGATTACTATAAGATCCAGTTACATGCAATCTAAAAGCAATGATTTTTTTATTTAAAGAACCTGATATTAGCAGCAGGCTGAAAGTAATCAGATCTGGTACGGCTGCAATTAATGACCTCTTCTCCCACTTCTGATGATTAACAATGATGCCAGATGCAGGGGCGCCACTACTGGTGAAGACTGGAAGATAAATAAAGAAGCGCCTTTCTCAAGAGATGAAGTACGGCCTGTGAGATGGTACGGCCAGGTACAGGAAAGTACGGCCCTGTCAACAGCGGCTAGTACAATGGTACGGCCTTCCTGAAATCAATGTCCAGTCACAAGAATATGAAGCGCCTTGATGTAAATATATCTTCTGGAGGAAACCCTAAATCAAAACTCTGATAAGGAATGATCTGTGAAGCTCTATGATCTCTTCTGAATGAAGAAACCTCTTTGCTGGCAATAGATCGGATGATATTTCACACCCTCTGAATTGCTCTCACTGGAGATGGCTCGTTCCCCAATGCATTCGAGACTGAAACCCTAAGTTTCTGTGCTCTGACGAAACTTGATCAATTTTCAATAACTCAATATGACATAATGGCTCGAATTTCCAAGCAAAAGGCTTATACTCTTGAAAAGTGCGAATTCCACAATAATAGGGAATATTAAAATAATTCGCACTTTTGATATTTAATTTTTCAATAGTCTCCAGTATAATTTTTAATTGAAAAATAATCCACAAGCGTAGCCTTTACATTGATAGAAGCCCTTCCTTTGAAATCCTTAAGTTATAATAAAATGTGCAACATATTATAAACTCAATTAATTAATATTTAATTAATTCAATTAAATATTAATATCTCTCTCATTATTCATCCGATGCAGGCATTAAAGGTGAATGAAGTGATTACAGATGCCTATCGAGAAATCCATCTGCTAAAGCTAGCTCGGGCTAGGAGTATCCCGGAATAGGCCAGAGGCAAGCCAAGTGATCAAATCTCCTTGGCTAGGCTGAGCCAAGCTCCAGCAGCCCTCTATCCAGAGCTATGACCTCGAGGTGGCATAATAGGTAATCCACAGTAGCAAAGAGATGTCAGCTAGAAGGGACCTTAGCTAAAATCAATTGTCCGAGGTTCCAAAACATCTGATACAAGAGGGCTGGGAATCCATGAGTTCCTAAAGCTTTGTATTTTTTGAGAAGACTGTTGCTTTTATTTACTCCCAAATAACCAGTGTCAAAAATGTTATGTTGTCTAGTTCTATCAGTTTTCAGATGTTTTATAAAAATTTAGTTTGGGCTTTGATTTTTCTTCTATCTTTCCTTCTCCTGTCCCTAAGGTGCTGACGAAACTGTGGCTTGCTCCAATATTTCATCTCTGGTCAGGATATCTGTGGCTGGACCTGATTTACAATGATGCGTGGTATTGAACTGATGTTTATTTAACACAAACTTGCAAAAAAATTGTATCAATTTTTCCTTGCTAGATCCAAGTTTGATTGTATTGTGAAAGCAAACAGTATTCCTCCTTCCCTTGCAATGTTTCTAATTCATGAATATGTTGGTGTTCTTGTGCAGCTGAAGCAAAGGTTAAACCCAATTCTCTGATTTGTTTATGTATTTGCCTGAGTTGCCGTTAATCTTGTTGATTCTAATTAAAAACATTACCGAAGATTTGTCTATTCCATATTTTCATTCTTCCTATACGGTGTTTGATAACCATTCCTGGGAGGATCCAATTGAGCCATAGCCTTTGTGTTGTAGTACAGGATTTGCATCTGAAATGAAGCTACTCATGGTCTGCTAGTGATTCCCATTCTACACCTCCCAGGCATTGCAATATTCTGTCTGTGGAGTTTCACCCATATCTATCATTACATGGTTCCTAACATAATTGAAGACTCTTACATGTTTGGTCAACTCAAGCTATTTATTAGATTAATCTGAAGACAGATCAGTAAAGTTAGTGTAATAAGCTAGCCTGGCCATGTAATGTTCTCATACGTCATCCTTGTAGTTCTCACCACTAAGACAACTCATTTAAGTCAAAAAACAACTGAAGCAGAGTCGCAGAAATCAAATTGTCAAGGTAGAACAAAGACCAATGCACACTAAATGATCCAAACACTCTGGGTGTTGAAGTCACACAAAAACAAAGCATATGTGATGGGTTCAAATCATGTTGAATTCATCCTGTTAAGAGACAGCCAACAGAGACAAGTGCAGCTGCTGTCAAACACATCCAAAACACGACAAGAAGATATAATCCATGGCATTTTTGGAAGCTGAAACATTCTAAGCATCCTTTGGGCTTCTTGCCAACCTCCTCTTGCTTCTCTGTCCATTCTACAACTCCAAGAGAGGTAATTTTGTAACAACTGAAAGTAGTTTTCTTAGGTGTTCTTGCAAAATTAGTTGAGTTAAGCTATTGTTGCTTTGGCCTACGAGTCATAGAGAAATGATCAAAGGATTGGGAGAGTGAAGGCAGTTTGAGTTGTCTGGTGTTTGGACATTGCAGTCCTTGGAAGGAGTGTCCAGGTAAACCTAGAAAAGACAGTAAACCATTTCAAACAGCTCTTGAGATAGCGACTTGAGGAGTTTCACACTCACTCTTCTGGAGTTTTAATGCAAATTGGTTTCTCCAGGTCATATGTTGTTTCTAATTTAGATGCTCTCTTAATTGGCATTACAAGTTTCCTTCCATTGCTAAGCGTGCTTACATTACTAGTTTTCTATAGTTCCACGCATAAAACAGCAGCTCCTCAAATCAATTTACACTAAAGTTGAAAATAATTCACACTGATGAATTATATAATGGAATATCCACACTAATTGGTCATTTACCTGTGTTCCACGGAGTTTCCTGATAGGGGGACATGGGGACGCGGAAACGCAGGGACTAAGGGCCTAAGTTTGGGGACGGCGGGGGAACAGCAGGGGGGCGGTGCTGATATATATATAGTACTTAAAAATAGTTATAAAAAGATGTATAAGAATTACAATGTTGAATTTACAAATAAAACTTTGGCTAATTACTAATTAAAATTTAAAATACTATAATACTATTAATACTAATTAACAAAACCACCATAAAAATGAAAAATATTAGAATGTCAATTAGTCAAACTCAAATGCCATGATATATATTATATATTAAAATTAACTACATTGTTACATTTCTCCTTGCACGTAAGCATCAAGGAAGATTGTTCAATTGGATGATCATGATGATATTATAGATGAAGACTTGTAGGCAAACTTGGAAACTTGGACTTGGAGATGGCAAATCAAATGAATTCAATAGGAGTTTGGAGACAATGCCCCAAATGGGATCGAGGGGCAGCGCCCCTCACAGGGGTCGACAGGCAACACCCTGGCCACCAAGCCCAAATTAAGACCTCCAAAACCACACAAACCTTCATTGTGTACATCATTTTGCATTTACAGTTAGACCCAAATTAAGACCTCCAAAGCCACACAAACCTTCATGGCAGACATCATTTTAGGGGTAGGGGGTGAATTGAACTTTTCAAAGTTAAAAAAGGTCAAAAAAATGGTGAACGCAAACCAGTAAAATGTTTTTTTTTTTTAAATTTTTGCGCTTTTCCTCCCTGTCGGCCATGGGAGACGCCTGGGTGTCCCCAAGACAGTCGAAGGACTCTTGGGAGTCCCCCAAACGTCTCGGAGCCATCTTGAGCATTCCGGCGGAGGTGGTGCAGTGGTGGGGAGATGTTTCCCCCACGTCCCCACATCTCAAAGATGTCCTCGTCCTAGAAACATGGGGATTTGGGGGAGGGAGGCAACGTGTCCCCATGGTACACTCATTACAAATAATAGATACTCCCCAACGGCTCCTCCAATCTTTCTGAGAGAAGATTCTTGCCAATATTCACTAGGAAGAAGAGGTAACCTAACCCAAAAAATAACTGCATTTGGCAGATCACCAATGGGACTGAAAGTCAGAAACTAATGCTTCATGGCCTGTCCATTTTCATAAACCAAGGTTCCCTTTGGAAGACAAGGTCCTTTTCCTGTTTGGTAAAATCGTGGTCATGGAGTATGACTTAGGCATCATCAATATGTCTGCCAATCCCATTGGCTTCCATTTTTTTTGTACCCACATTCTCAAAGTTTTGCATATTGGAAAGTGGTGAGTTGTAGCCTTAGAGGATTTATATGTGTGGATAACAGCCATTCACCTTCTTTGCTGGAAATGAGGACTTTATAGCTATTTCTTTGGCATGGTGCTGGATAAGTGCTTCAGTCCCTCCTTGTAGATCTGGTTAAAATCTGGTAAAACTGCTGTTCAGAAAGATGTGGTATGATTTTGACCAGGAAGAGGTTCGAGAGAGGACATGGCCTCTGAAGAGGGAGGAAGCCTTTGAGCTGGCCAAAATAAAACTGGGAGGATGTTCTTGCTGGCTGGGGAGCGACATAGGGGCTGGTGTACAGGTGGGATCAACATAAAAATAAGTAGAATTTTCTTGAGATTTTACCTTTTATGAAGAAAGTTGGTAGTTTCCTAATCAAATTTTATAGAACTGAGGATTCACTTTTTGAACCTGAGGAAAATTTAAAGCAATGACCAACTCGTAATGCACAAGCAACTGTTCTAAAAGAAGAAATCTTAATGCCATCCATTGTGCCTTGTGGGGCTATTTTAATTTAAGTCTACAGCATATATCTCCTCTACTGTCCAGATAAATTTCTATGGGGTTCATTTGTCAAGAACATATAACATATTGTATTTTCTTAGATTGGAATTGTTCCTTGATTAAATTTTTAAATCTCTTGATTCATCTAAAGAAAGTAACTAAGTAATTCTAGGAAACTAGAGCAAATGATTCTAAATGAGGTAAGTGTCATGGCCCTGAAATTGCAAGCATTAAAATGCAAATGAATAAATTAAATTAAAAAAATAACAATATAATACAATTATAAATGTTAAAAATTTAATATTATTATAATTATTATAATATAATATTAATATATTAAAAGCAGATTGTTAAAGATAAATGTGATCGACCAAGTTAAAGAAGTCCATGGCCAGGGATTAATAATCTCCCAAAAGTAGCAATCAACATGAGACAAGGGAAGGCAGGATTAAAGAATGAAGTTAAAAACCATATAAGAAAAGGATCAGATAAGACAAAAATATCCTAAGGCAGCGATTAAGAAAAGATTAAAGGCAGTGCTAAAAACTAAATAATATGTCCCTTTGTGCAATAGAATACATAAAGGCATGGAAATGTGAAGTTAGAGAGGGCGAAGAGAAGGAGATTTAAAGAAGAAAAAAAGAAAGGCAAGATACATGAATTAAAGAGGACAGAAATACAATAAATATTTCTGAGTATAGCAGCAATTATATTAATATATTATAATCATATGGGATCAAAGGAATGATATCCAGAAATGCATCTGCAGTCAGGGAAGCAATTGGAGACAAGCAAAGTGAGTCTGGAAACAAACAAGCAAGACAGCGATCACTAAATCAGGCATAAAGAATCAAGGTCTGCATTTCCTAAATCAGAATAATCATTAATCATTATTGGTGCAGCAGTCCGGTTACCCAAACTAGTGGTATGAGACCAAATTTGCAGTCATATAAGGCAGCACAATTCAATATGAATGACTGTAATTATTTAATTGACATTCCAGTTACTAATAATATATTGCTTCTATTGCCATGCAATTGATCTTTGTTGTCATATGCCTTGAATGTTCAGCCATGATGAAAGGAACTGAGACTACAAGAGGGGAACGGTGATGGGGCACTCTCCAAGGTACGCCACCTTAAATGGGGACCTGATGAGCCCCAGGAGGCCAAGGGGGTACAGAGGGTACTGCCTTTGGGCTTAGGAGAGATGGCATTTTCAAGGCACCCATTGGAATCTCACTCCTCCATCATGGATGATCAGCACAGGGGGTCAAATCATAGGGAGAAGGAAACAATTGGCAAGATGAGGGGATAAAGGAAAAGACACCTCCTAGATAGATCACCTCATATGAATGGCATGTGCCACATGAGGCCAAGGGAGATGGTATATCCCCTTGGATCTGGGGAAGAAGGGTCCAAGGCACCCCATCAAGTCGCATTCTCCCATTCTCTCCTATGATTGAACCCTCCAAGGATGTTAGAGTACTTTGTGATTGAATTAATGTTTGGCCCTGAGTTTATTAATATCTAATTATGAAAATCCGCTAATTATTATTATTTTGGTAAATGATTCTAATCTGCTAATCAGTTTGATTATGGTAAATGGCTCTAACCTGTGTGCAGGGCTTCAATCAGAGGAAAGGTATTATCTAACCCCATTGTTATTTAAATTGGGGAAAATTAGGGCAAATTTGGGGCACTCCCAATTAGGGGACATTACAGTAAGTTAATGACATCTTCAAAAACTCTAGCGTAGCTTAATTTGAGTGCCATTTCTTTAGTTTCAGTCTTTCTGTCAAATCACTCATGCAGGCACAGTTTTGGCAGACTACATGAATATTTATTCTCAACTCAGTTTTAAACTGAGATTCATTGGTGCTATTTCTTAAATGGGCACATTAGAACCTCAGACAAATTTTCACTGATAAAGTCAAAATAATAATATTATTCCCTGTCTTATACACATTTTGCCACCCCAAAACAAACCCCTCCTGGGAATTTCACCGACATATACAAACTTAATAATTTTTACCTTCACGATTGAGCCACTTCCCCCACATGTTGAGCATGTAGATTCCAACCGAAATGCACCCCGTTGCTTTCTAATCTGAAAGCATCAAGAACATCATCTATTAGAGTAACCATCTAAGCCAATCTATGAATATCATAACAACAAAGTCATCCAAAACCAGTTGATTATTTCTAGATAAATAGCATCCCAATAGAAAACTAGTACTACAAAGTATTAACCACCAACCGTCCCAGATCCTTTACAATCTCTGCATGTCTGAGGTTTTGTCCCAGCTGGCACACCACTTCCATCTGAAGAATGAAGAATGAAATTATTGCCCACAATATATCCTTTAAAAACAACATGATTTGCAGTTATCCTTGAAAAAGTTCAAAACAAAGCAAGACCACAGTAAACTTGTAAATTTGAAATGCCAAAGAATTTTAAGCTGGTAAAACTCATGATATCGCATCCCTTGGTTATACTGTAATAACATTTCCAGTATGGAGCATGGTTCCTACTAAGGAAATTATAAGATTTCCTCATGCAGTGTAACAAGCTTTATTGAAATTGATACCAAATCAGTTAAGGAAAATACATGTAATTAATTCAAAGGAACCTACAGTTGAAAAGAAATCCAAAAGTCCATACAAGCCAACAACATATTGCAGCTCACCCATTCAAGGGTTAATAGAGAACTCTAATAATAGAAAAGAGAAGAAATGGCAGGTTCTGCAGAGTGGGATGAAGTTGAATTTGATGGTGCCTCCAGAGGGAACTTAAGAGTAGCTGTTGCAGACAATATTTTGAAGAGATATTAAAGGAAATTTTGTGTTAGGGAGCTCACTATTCCTTGGAATAAAAACTAATAATGGAACAGAATGGTTGGCTCTCTAGCAGGGATAGGGATTAAGGCTACCTATATTGCAGGTATCCATGGTGTGGAGATAGAAGATGACTTTCAAGAGGTGGTTAATGCGGTAACTAAACATTATTAACCAAATTGGCAATTAAGAGCCATGTTGGAAGAGGCTTTAGTATGGATGGAAAATTTTGAGAATATTAAGATATCTTATGGAGAGATAACCAAGTGGCCAATTACTTGGCCAATCAAGGTGCAACTCTTTAATGAATTCTCTGCATTGGAAAGTAGGGATGTATTGGATTGAGAGGAATTAAATAGTATAATATTGACAGGACACCCCCCATGATTATAAGTGTTATAAGATCATGGGAAGGTATGGCATTATTATGCCAAAAGCTTTTCTTTAGAACACAAGTTGCTTAATGCAAAGTAATATTAATGATGGGTGTCGTGGATAAGTGTAAGGGAGATAGCTTTGTGAGTTGAATTAGCCATTTCACATATATGATAAGATGGCAGTATTCAATGTAAATAGCTGGTTATATATAGGGGGAGATTTGCTGTGAAGAAGATGAGAAGCGTTTTGTGTTTACTGCTCTTGTGTTTGGGTTTTCCAATTTGGCTGGAGAAATTGCAAACAAATGTTTTATGGCTATGGCTATTGTTAGGGGGGCATTCATGATGCTTTGGCTATGCTAGTGGTGGATGCAAGACCATATGCGCCACGGGCCTTTTTCGGATCATAGACTGAAACATATTTTAAAGTGCTCCACAGTAGGAAACCTTAGTGTCATAAAAGTTATCCTAGGTGTCGAAGGACTGACAGAAAATGGGAGAAAGAGGTCAAGGGTCTATCCCAGAGGATTTTAACAAGAAACTAAAAATGGCAGTTCAAGATGAGGAAGTTAAAGAATGTTTGCAAGATTTGCTGGTGAAGTCACCTTCTCACTCGGATGATGAAATGGAGATGAAAACAAAGTTAAAAGAGGTACAGATGGAAAACGAGGTGGGAGATAATGTTATGGCAGCCTCCTCTGCAGTGGAATTCAGGGCAATGTAAGCAGAAACTAGTGAGCTTATGGTGGATGTCATTATGCAGGAGGAATTTTACAAAGACTTGCAAATGGTGATGCATGACATGATTGTTTCTGTACAACAGGTCACACTTGAGGTGTCAAGTGGAATACTATGCCACCATTGGATAACGGCTCCATTATGTGGGCTGTAAAGAGGACAGAGGTGTTTGAGGGCATAAAATTTCATGGAGTAATGAATGCTGATTGGGGTTTACAAGCGAGCTTGTGACAGATGGCTAACAGTACCTCTAAACAAAGGAATGACCAACTGGAGAGTGACAGATTTACTTTGATAATCTATGTTTGTATGCAGTTTCCTGTGTTTAGTGGTTTTCTTGTGTTGGCTGTGGTAGTTGTTTTATACATAGTTTACTGGTTTTTATCAGATGGTTGTCTAGTTTCACTGCTTTTCCCAATTTATGGGTCGTTCATGTGACAGATGGCTAACAGTACCTCTAAACAAAGGAATGACCAACTGGAGAGTGACAGATTTACTTTGATAATCTATGTTTGTATGCAGTTTCCAGTGTTTAGTGGTTTTTTTGTGTTGGCTGTGGTAGTTGTTTTATACATAGTTTACTGGTTTTTATCAGATGGTTGTCTAGTTTCACTGCTTTTCCCAATTTATGGGTTGTTCATGCAGTTTATGAATTATCTCTGTAGTTTCTATAAGTTTGACTGTTTATAGAATGGTTGGGGCACAGCATATAGAAGCCCAATATTTTAATTACATCTCAGAACAATAATGACAACAACAATCTAGCATGTGTAATTAAAAATTACATCATGAATAATAAACTGCAACAATGTGTTTTTTAAAAAGAACACACTGCACCTCAGAAAAAATAATGAAGACAACTATCTAGCATGCATAATTGTAAATTACATCATGAATAATCAACTGCACCATTTGTGTAATTCAAGCAAACATAAAATTGTGTAAAAATTGTGCAGAAGAACGGTATTATGAAAATTATTATGGTTTACTAATGATAAATAAGAAAAAGTAGGAAATTATGATTGACACACAAAGTATTTGGTTTCTTACTTCAACTAAAATTTAATATTAACTTGTCTCCAGTCCCAAATTTTAATCAAAATCAGAATAGTTATTAATCTGAAGAAATGAATCATTGTACAAGAGCACTAATGCCCACATGAGACAATCAATTATGTATCAATCAATCAGGACCCCTAATAATTATTGCCATGTTGCCTTCATGTTAGCATCATGGATCAGAGTTACAAGACTGGGACCCAGCAAGCTGATTTTCTTCAGTCCTAGCATCAGAAAAGTTATCCTAGGTAATAAAACCAAGTAATAAAGTAATTTAAATGCCAGCACTTCGAGAGGCATATAAGCCTCCGTCGAAGCCATGAATAAAGGCAAAATGGTTGTTTAAGCCACGGTGATGGCCATTAAAGAGGCACATCCTTTCTTATTGCATTCAAGCCACTAAGTGATGGTTATAACAGCCTATGCATGCATTTTAATTAGCCTTTGTTTGAGCCGTGACTGTTTAAAAGGCAAGTAAATGTGCCATAAAGGCATGTATTGACAAGAATTTAAGTTAAAACTGCCATCAAATGCCTTATCACCAACCATTTTATAAGCTGTGCAAGGGAGGCGTAGTAAACTGTTATTCGAGCCTCATTATAGGGGCAATGTTACTATATTTGGAATGCAATT